>CALYLW010002345.1:10000-54379 GCA_944989445.1 Ampullaceana balthica | reverse complement strand
CGCTATGCCTGGGGAGCCTTTGTTTGTGGAATATGCCGAAGACAATGATGATAATGATAAGGGAGGCGTTATACGGAGATATCTCCGAATAACGCCAGGCGTTATACGGAGATTTCTTTTTTAAAAAACAAACAAAATGTCCGTTCTAATTTATTATATAGGTACCTATCATAGCTTAAAATTTATTTCAAAAAGATTTATGATTTTAAAATTAATTTGGTAAAAGCAAAGAGAACGATGCGCTCGATAAATCGTATTTTTGGTTGCTATTTTTGTTGTTTTTTCTATTTTAATTTAAAAAAATAGACAACTAAACCTAACTCATACCCTAAAACTGAAACTACAACCTTAAAAAAAAAGACTCAAACGAAACTCGAACCTCCACGTGACACTTAGAGTTAAAGAATCTAATGCCTTAACCGTGAGACCACAGAAGCTCACGAATCGTATTAATTTTTAAAAATCTTATATCAAATCGGCAAGTAGTCACGTGACCAGCCAAAAAATTTTGCGTATGACGCTAAGAATCATGGGTAATATCTGTCTATAATGCCCAGCGTTATACGTAGATATTTCCGAATAATCACTTCGTAATTATAATGAGTATCTCAGGAACTGGTCATCACATCAACTGTCAAGTATCTCAGGAATTGGTCATCACATCAACTGTGTCAGGCAGAGGTTTAAGATAGCCTGAAACCTAGACTCTATTCATACCTTCCACTATTGAATAGTGTCTTAGTTTATCATTGATTAAAGTTTAACTTTTTTATAGTTTGTGTTAGTAAAACAAATGGGATAATGTTATAAAACAATTTACCGTGATCAAGTAGCGTACCAGGTAAGTGTTATATGTAATAACCATGCCAATGGTTAACAAAAAAGTAAGTTGTCATATTTTATTCCATATAATTAAAAGAAAGATATAGTAAGATTTGAGAAACGGAGACTTGAGTTTAAAAAAGAATCAATTCGTAAATGAAAACCAAAACGACTGCTATGTCACGTTATTTTTTCATTAACTTTTTAATCTGTATGTGTCTAAGAAAAGCCTGTCATAATGGAATTGATATTGTATTTAAGGACATTTGAAAAGCAGTAAATTATAAAACTTTGTCCCACACAACCATTACAATTAAGATATTTAAACGACTAAAGACTACTGTCTATGTGAGTTTACCCATTAAGGTAATTAAATGTTTCATGAAACTGAGTTTTAAAGTGACTTAAATAATTTTAAAATGTCTTAAACGTCTTAAACACGGCATAATATTTAAGATAGAGGAAGAATGGGGATTTCATATTATGATTTAGGTTGAAAATCAAAATAACCCATCTTTTGGATATGCAACTGTATTTAGTAAACCGTCGTTAAATCTCGAGTATATCACTAGTGCGTTTATATGTATTAGATAGTAAAAAATTAAGCGTTTTTAAATAAGTTTATTCGAATATACGCGTGAAATAAAAACCATGCTTAACCATGATAATGAAGAAATGGCCATAAGGTGCAGGGAACACATTATATTTACGAATTAATAAAATCATTTTGAAGGTGCATTCATATTGAGTTTACCGCCAGTGACGCACTAAAAAGCACCGGTACTAATATATATAATATGACATTGTGTTTACAAAACTGAAAACTGTAGATTAATACGAATATCTTAATTAACTTATTAAATTTCACTAACATGTAATTTAAAATGTATGAGACGTAACATAAAAAATAAAACGTGTCTTTTACAAATCCTTCATTGTATATAAATATATTAAATACTCACGGAGTATATAAATTTAGAAGAAATCATTAATATTAAAAAACGTATTATCTTTCAAAAATATAAAAACTATAAAATTTATTTAATGAATATTATTTATTTATAAGTCTTGCAAAATGTGTGTCTACCGTCGTAAGATTGACTTAATGTCTTTATAGAGGCATTCAATTTTATCCAAGTGGCACGCCACTTGACTTCGATCTCTAAACTTGGGATACAATGTCAATAAATTAGTAGGCACTCCCTTATCGACGTTGAGAAATATTAGAACGTTTATACAATAACTACATACATGGGAAATACACCAATTGCACATTAATATTGATTTTGTATTTTATATAGTTAGATAATTTCTGCTAATTGTAGAGTTCTCTTATGGCGACAACTATATTAGTGTTATTACAAAATATATTACATTGACTTATATATACATATTTTAAAACTCTCGTTTCATAGTTTACTTCTTACAATAATATGTTTAAAAGCATTTTTAAAACTATTTTTTACGTAAGATTTATTAATACTTTTTTATACTTGAATAAAATTAAGAGCATACAAAATTAGAGGACACTTTCGAAATCTAACACATTAGAGAAATAGAACCTAGAGCTAGAGAAATATCATTTGGACTAAAATGTTTTATAAAACCAACCTCAGAGAGACTCGAATAACAAAGACTGCAGAGGCAAAAATGCTTTGTCTGTAAATATTATATTACTAGCGTACACCCGTCAAAAATGACGGAAGTTTTCAGTTGAAATCTAATTATTTTATAAAAGTGCACTTTTTTTTAGGGTGCCTATGGCGCCGACCTTTTTCAAAAGCCCAACTAACTTGTCCTTGTTTGATAAATACGAAATATTAAACTTTCTGAAATGTACACAAAGTATTTTATAATAGGGGTTGCAGGGCGCCTGCGGCGCCCAGTTGTTGTTTTAATTTTATAATTAACCATCATCAAGTCCTCTTTTTACATTGATCCCTTTTCCAAAATTAAAATATGAGCGAAAACAATTAAGTCATATAATATTTTTTTACAGCGCATCTTTAATTTGCACACCTTTTGATGCATTGGTGCAGTAATTTGGTTTTCCCTGCTTTCTAAAATTAGTAGCGTCAGGACAGACTGACTGACTTGCGTGACAATTGCAAATTATATAGTTTTATAAGGACAGAATTGGAAGGGAAATTTTAGCTTTTCAGGCTAATAACAACATTAAATTGCATACAATTAAATTTAAAAATAGAAAAATGCACACGGAGCCGCATTTGATGCATGTAGCAAGTGATTAAATAAAAGAAAAGGCACATATGTGTTAGGTGTAAAGTTTATTAACCTTAGGTGGTCAATAGTACAAGGGATTGTTTTAGATCATTTTCTCATTAAACTGTCCAAAATTAAAGGATGTATTGAAAGTAAATGATCGTGGTTTTTCTAAATCAGAAAATGGAATATATATAGCAGTTTTATACACTGGCGTAAGAGTGAGGTAAGAAGCGGAACAATTATTTTTATAAAGAGGAGCAACTCTGTGGACTATTTTAAGGGTACTTTTCATTGGTAGGGTCAGGGAGTCAATAATATCACTCAAACCAGGTTTGCAATTAAACTATTGCCTCGCCACTGTAAATATCATTTTTGCATAATTTAAGCTAAACTTGAAGTGGAAATTTTAAGCCAAAAGGCTGCGATTCACTTTGTATCTTTTAAACAAAAAACTATATTTCCCCCCACCCCTCCTATAGACGTCAATATTCACATAAGTATTATCTTCTTCAATCTTCAAAAAAAAATATTTAAAGATCCGCTTCGTCCCAAACTAAGTTCATGCATAGACTGAAAATAGAAATGGATGTTGTGTAGAGCGGTTTCCATGTACCAAACAAATCATATACGAAAAGCAAAATAAGAGAAGACGAATTATCAAATTTGAACTTTACCATAATAATTGGTATATTTCTAGAACAATGTGTAGGTATGCACACGCTTCGGGTAATAACTGTAGAGTTGTCTAAGGTGTAAATATATTTATGTAAAGAAATATCACGGGTATGACTTATGTGCATACTAGTGTATCACCCTTCACAAATGACGGAAGTTTTCAAAATAAATACACATCAGATTAAAAAATAACGTAACACAGAACTTTCATTTATTTTATTTATTTTTTTTCAATTCATATATTATCATATTTAACAATTTTATGAGGAACGTTCGAAAAGTGTTATTTTTGGTGCAGTAACTTTTGGTACGCACAATTGAACCTAACAGCATTACACCCACGAAGCATTAGATCCATTACGGGTATTATGTATATTGATGAAAGTGAAGTCGAGCATGTTTCGTAAGCACATTAAAAAATCTGTTATTTACATGTTTTAGCATTTTTGTATAATGTAAATGGATTCTTTATCAACAACACTATACACTAAATAGATTTTAAATGAATGTGAAATGCTTAAAATAAATCTCCAAGTCGCAGTCACAAAATTTAACGGTTGGATTAAGATAATGTTAAAAAAAAAGTTCATTTTTGCTATGATGTTTTTATTGGAAACATGAAATATTTAGGGTAGGTGAATCGTATAATTTTCATTGACATGTATCCCTAGTTATAGGGATTGAGGTCAAGTGGCGAGCCACTTGGATATGATATAATGTATCTCAAGTGTTTTCTACAAAATATATTAACCAGTGCTGCCAGTGACAATTTTGGGAAAAACCTAGCCAACATGTACAAAAAACAAACAAAAAACTAGATCCGAAAGAAAAAACATAGACACGCTAAAAATAACAAATAAGACGTCACAAAGCTTCTCACCTCCCCACCGCCACACTACATTAAAAGGAAAAAAAAACGTATTTGCTACTTAAAAATTGGCATGTTTCAAAACAATGTTTTGTTATTTAAGTATTTATTTAGTGTAAGACTACATTCTAATCTCGTAATTCGCGCGGAGCCATTTAAGACGTCATTAAATAAATTTATTGTATGCAACCAGATAATTAAGTGGAGCTTTCGTTTAAAGTTGTGCATTTTTTATGTGACGTCACAGTTCTTAAACACCTCTCTCCGTCTTGTCACACATATCACTAAAGTGTGACCGTCCCCCCCCCCAACCTTTTAGATGTGTGTCGTCATATATAATGTATTAATTTGTATGATGTACGTAATTATTTGTAAAATATACTTACATCTTCATTTATTCATCACTTAAGTCGCCTTCCTTACACATTTTATTGGGCAATCTTATCAGCATTCTTGGCATTATTATTATATATCTATTACAGAAGCTCCTTTTATTCACAATATTATTGAGTTCTACTTTTAACCCTGTTTTTGTCTAGTCTTGCATTTCTATTTGAGTTTTAAATGTTGATAGAGTTTTAAATGTTGATTGAGTTTTGGTTTTCCTTTTTTGATCGGAAAAATGAGAATTTTTATGTGTTTATTGTTGCATACGGAATAGGAAAAGAGATTTTATAACTATGTCTATCTGAGGATTGTATTAAATCATCTTTCGTATATACCATGAATACTGGAATGACTATTCTCTCAACGCATGCACAAGAAAATGGTAGAGCTGTTAAGTTTGTCATGAGGTCTAATAAAATTGATTACTTTAGCTCCTTTAAGCTGTTTTAATTTGTACAGGATTTCTTTAAACATATTGCACAGCAGCAGTGACATCTTTTCAATTCAGTGGGATATTATGATAGAGTATAGATATAATGTAAAATGACAGAGCGTCTGAAAAAAACAGTTGTCACCTAATGCTTAATTATATTTTTGAAAAGTCGAATTTATTTAGGATATTAATTTCACATATTTATTACATAAATTTTGTACTTTAACATCGTTTATTTACTTTTTAAAAGACAAACCTACATTATGGCTTTTTTCAAATAAAAAAACTAGACCTATGTTGAAAATCCTAGCGCTGGCAGCACTGCGTGTCAAACAGAACAGACTTAGTTAAAATTCCTACAGATAGAAACGAAATAAAGTGGATATTAACTTTAATGAAAAAAGAACCACCAGTATAGTTTATTGTACAGGTCACAAACTGAAATTCTATAATTATATCAATTTCTAAGATTGTTCTCGTAATTTAGTTTTAGTCTTTGTTAAATAAGATAACATAAAAATTTTATTTATCAATATTATGTCTTGAATTGTATAAAATTGTTTTTAGCTGCAAATGTAATATAATATGAAGAAACGTAAATAATTTTTTCATTTACTTGAAACTAAAAATAAGCAAATTTTATTTTAAAAATTGGCACTAGAGCCCTTGAGGTAAGCCGTTTTCATACCATATTTTTTGTCGTTTTTTTCTCTCAATTTTGAAATTATCTTTAAAAAATCAAAGTGTAGGGGAGAGCGGGGCATGTTGTCATGTTGGTAAGTAACTTTTTAACTTTTTGTTCAAATGTTCAATATATTAACAACATGTAAAATCTATTTTTAATGAATTAAAAGAACTTCTTTTATTGTTGTGCTAGTAAGTTATCAAATTTACAACAAGGATAAAAATTTATTTAGGTCAAACTCCCATCTACCCCATGTGGGGAAACTTGTTATTTTTATAAGGGGAAAGTTGTCATATTTATAAAGGGGCAAAATGTTTTATTTATAAGGGGGCAAGGTGTCATATTTATAAGGGGGCAAGATGTCATATTTATAAGGGGGCAAGTTGTCTTATTTATAAGGGGGCAAGTTGTCATATTTATAAGGGGGCAAGTTGTCATATTTATAAGGTGGCAAGTTGTCATATTTATAAGGGGTCAAGTTGTCATATTTATAAGGGGGCAAGTTGTCTTATTTATAAGGGGGCAAGTTGTCATATTTATAAGGGGGCAAGTTGTCATATTTATAAGGGGGCAAGTTGTCATATTTATAAGGGGGAACGTTGTCATATTTATAAGGGGGAAAGTTGTCATATAAAAATAATTTGCTTCGCACTCTTTTGCCTACAGATATGTAGGTTTAGATCTGAAACGTACGTCCATTTAATTGTTCAGCGTAACATTGTTCTTTTTTTATTTTACTTTATTAGATTTGAAATCATGGTCCCCAATTATAAAAAGAAAACAAGTAGAGGTACCACGCTAAAGGTGCAATCCTTGAAGCAGTGAGAGATGTAGAATTAAGTGGCAGAAGCATAGCCCAAGGGTCTCTATATTTTAACATCAATTATAGAAATAGAAGCCTACAACGCTATATGTCAAAAGCCGCTACAGAAGATCTTGAAGGAAAATCAACTATACCTTCATTTCATACTGGCTACAGGCAACCTAGGTTTGTAAAATATTAATAATAATCTATTTGTTGATTATAATTATTAATTTGTTTAGATGACTCCATAAAATATGTATTTATACTGATATGTATATAATTTATTTTATTTCAGACAGGTTTTGACACAAGAGCTTCATCTTGAACAGGAGTGGCCTTTGGGGGTGGCAGTTGGGGCAATCGCCCAGGCCCCGCGCTTAGGGGGGCCCGCGTTTCAGACTTGAGACTATATTTTAGTAACAAAAGAGCGGTAGATATTGCACTACTGAGTTTGCACAAGAATTGATCTAATCTAGGGGGCCCCGCGGGGTCATTGTTGCACCAGGCCCGCGCGTACCTAACGCCGCCTCTGATCTTGAACTCTTCAGCTACTTGCAAAGAGTTTCAGATATTTACATTGGCCTTACACCAAAAGATGTTAAGAAACTAGCATATCAATTAGCCGATGCTAATTAATTGGCTATGCCTAATTCATGGATGGACAATAAATGTGCTGGAAGAGATCGGTTTACTTCTTTCCTACTAAAGAATCCGACGTTGTCATTAAGAGCCCCAGAAGCCACAGGTATTGCCCGACATTGTCATTAAGAGCCCCAGAAGCCACGAGTACTGCCCGACGTTGTCATTAAGAGCCCCAGAAGCCACGAGTATTGCCCGACGTTATCATTAAGAGCCCCAGAAGCCACGAGTATTGCCCGACGTTGTCATTAAGAGCCCCAGAAGCCACGAGTATTGCCCGACGTTGTCATTAAGAGCCCCAGAAGCCACGAGTATTGCCCGACGTTGTCATTAAGAGCCCCAGAAGCCACGAGTATTTCAAATGTCATATGTTTTAACAAACCCAATGTTGAAATGTTTTTAATAATCTTCAATTTTGTCTGCAGCGTCCCCAATTCACACCTGCAGATATTTGGAACATGGGGGAGGGGGTGTAAGAAACTGTTATAGTGAGGAGAGGGGTCCGGCCATGGGTGACGTCACTGTGTTTTATATGTAATTTTCATTATTTTGTTCATTTAAAAAATTGTTCGAAAGTGTGAAGTACTTTACGGAATTGTGACAGTTTGTGACAGCGGAAAAGGGGGGGGAGGGGGTTAAAAGTGGTAAAAAAATAGCTTGACGTACTTTATGGACTTATAATTTTTTGCATATTGTTGTTTTGTGATATGTATTTAAATGGAAACTATATATATATATATATATATAATGATTATGGTATTATTTTGCTAATCAGATTATATACACTTGTGCCTTCTCATGTTTTTATACTGCATGAAGTAATATACCACTTGATATCGCTCTCTACATCGTGGGACACAAGACGAACTGTAAGAGCCTTACCCTCTCCTGCTATAACGCTTCATACTTCTGTAATTAAATTGTTCGTACTTTCTTTGCTCCATTCGAACTATGCAATTCATAATTATTCAATTGATAGCGTGTTTATGATACTGTCTTAAATCATAGTTTTGTTAACATCACACTTTCATGACTAGCTCATTTTAATAAGGTTTATAAAACACTTTAACATCACACTTTCATGACTGGCTCATTTTAATAAGGTTTATAAAACACTTTAACATCACACTTTCATGACTGGCTCATTTTAATAAGGTTTATAAAACACTTTAACATCACACTTTCATGACTAGCTCATTTTAATAAGGTTTATAAAACACTTTAACATCACACTTTCATGACTAGCTCATTTTAATAAGGTTTATAAAACACTTTAACATCACACTTTCATGACTGGCTCATTTTAATAAGGTTTATAAAACACTTTAACATCACACTTTCATGACTGGCTCATTTTAATAAGGTTTATAAAACACTTTGACATTAAACCTTTACGTGAGGGGATACTAAACAGTTACCTCCTCTTAAAATTAAATTACTTCTGTCGTTTTATTTATTTTTAAAATGACCCTACCACGATATGGAGCTACAAAATGTGTATAGAAAAAGACAACGTTTTACTTTAACAGTTACATCAAGAAAATAATAACAACGTTATGCGACTATTGTTATACTAGAAATATTAGAAGGAAGAATGTTGACTGTAAGAGCGACACAACAAAACAATATGTCGGCACGAAGGCTTCGTAAACCGACAATACAATACAGACATAATGTGAATGTGAGAGATTTGGATTACAGACGTATCGCAACTATGAGATATTTGGATAATAGACATAAAGTTAAAGTGTGACATTGTGATTACAGACATAGAGTGGAAGTGTGTTATTGGGATCACAGGCATAAAGTGAAAGAGGGATATTGGGATTTTTATCATGAACAAAAAAGACCAAATAGAAGAAAATAATTTTTTTTCACACAATTGTGCAGTATACATCCTCTTCTGGATTGATAAAAATTTCACACTTATATACTCAAGTACTATGATGTAATATAACTAAAACGTGGGTGTGGGTGGGCGCTTTTTAGGCATGTGGCTAAAATGATTAGGGTTTACAAATGACGAGTAAGAAAATGAGTGAATTGAATTAGTTAAGCCTGAGAAGCGCCCGCCCCACGTTTTTAGTCATATTACATCATAGTACTTGATCATATAAGTTTGAAATTTTTATCAATCCAGAAAAAGATTGTTCCTTCACAATTCTGTGAAAAAAATATTTATTTCTTCTTTTTAGTCCGCTTATAAAAACGTGGTTTTTAAAAATCTATTTTTTTACTTCTATTTATATTGTACCTTTATTCATTGAACTTACATTTTTTCACTTTCATACCTAATAATTCAATCAATATCTATACAGTACTTTAGTGTGTCCTGTATTTTTGCACATTAACACGGAGATGGGCTGGAAGAGGGGATCTATGAGTATATTTCATTCTGAAGTCGCCATCGTTATAATGCGGTCACTATCGTTAAAATGTGGTCACTATCGTTATAATGTGGTCTTTATCGTTATAATGTGGTCACTATCGTTATAATGTGGTCACTATCGTTATAATGTGGTCTTTATCGTTATAATGTGGTCACTATCGTTATAATGTGGTCGATATCGTTAAAATGTGGTCGTGATCGTTATAATGTGGTCGCTATCGTTATAATGTTGTCGGACTCGTTATAATGTGGTTTCTATCGTTATAATGTGGTCGCCATCGTTATAATGTGGTCGTTATCGTTATAATGTGGTAGTTATCGTTATAATGTGGTCGATATCGTTATAATCAGGTCGCCATCGTTATGATGCGGTCACTATCGTTATAATGTGGTCGATATTATTTATGTGGTAGCTATTGTTATAATGTGGTCGCTAGTGTTATAATGTGGTCGCCATCGCTATAATGTAGTCACCATCGTTTTAATGTGGTCGCTATCGTTATAATGTGGTCACTATCTTTATAATGTGGTCACAATCTTTATAATGTGGTCGCTATCAATATAATGTGGCCGCCATCGTTATAATTTGGTCATTATCGTTATAATGTGGTCATTATCGTTATAATGTGGTCACTAACGTTATGATGTGGTCGCCATCGTTATGATGTGGTCGCTATCGTTATAATGTGGCCACTATCGTTATAAAGTGGTCACTATCTTTATAATGTTGTCGCTAAAATTATAATGTGGTCGCTATCGTTATAATATGGTTGCTCTCGTTAATATGTTGTCGCCATCGTTATAATGTGGTCGATATCGTTATAATGTGGTCACTATTCACACAATAGTCGTTTTGTAAGTCGTCAATCTGATTACGTCACTCTTTAGATGTCGACAGTAAGACAGTCACTGTTTTGACATTCGCTATCCAGACGGAATACCAGGTTAAATATATTCATTGTATAAGAATTTGTATAGGGTAAATGTAGGTAATATGCCTCAGTGTGCAATAGCCCCACTTACTTGGGCCATTGACTAAAATGCTTTTTTTTAAAATAAAAGCATTAAGCTCTACCTGGTGGAACGAATCTAAATAACCAGGGAATAATTTACAATTATTGGGTTTGCAGCCTATGGCATTGATTATAACTTTGCATCTTTGTAAGAATAATTTACAACAATGAGTGTGTTTCTAGTCTATTACATTGATATGGCATTGATATGGCATTGAGTAACAATTCAAGAAAGGCTTACAAAATAGTTAAAGACTTGACATCCATCAAACAAGGTCGTATCTCAACCATACAAGATAAATCCGCAAATGTATCACAGAAGAACAAGAAATTCTCAAAAGATGAACCGAAAACTGTTCTGAGCTGTACAATGAAGACTCCAAAGGCGATGCATCAGTGCTCAACTGCCCGAAGTCAACGAACACAGACATGCATTCTATTCTCCGTTACGAGGTGGAGCTGGCTGTACGAAAATTTAAAAAAGGGGAAATCACCTGGAGCAGACAACATTTCAGGCGAACTGATTCAGGCAGGAGGTGACCCGGTAATAAACATCCCAACTAACATGTGCACACGATCTGGCAGACAGGAGTGTGGCCAACCCCCTGGACGCAATAGCTGATTATCACGCTCCTAAAGAAGGTTAATTTACAGATGTATCATAAATACCGTACAATCAGCCTGATTAGTCACCCCAACAAAGTCATGCTTATGATCATATAAAACGGACTGAAACTACAAGCAGAGCAAATCATTTCAGAAGAGCAGGCGGGCTTCAGAGCGAAAGAAGCACAACGGAGCAATTCTTTTTAACTGCGAGTGCTCTGTGAAAAAACTTCTCCAACACAAAAGTGACCTCTATCATGTCTTCATACACTTTAAAAAAGCGTTCGACAGAGTGTGGCATGCGGCACTGTGGGCAACTATGCACAAATTCAATATTAATGCAAACCTCATTGAAGTGATCAATAATCTATACAACAGAGCAACCAACACAGTACACTTCAACAGCAAGCTGGGAGATTGGTTCAAGTCCACTGTTGGTGTCAGACAAGGATGTCTACTTTCCACCATCCTCTTCAAACTCTTCCTTGAAAAGGATTATGACAGATGTGCTAAAAGACCATGTCGGAACAGTCAGGAGGGAGAAGTATAACCAACCTACGCTTCGCCGATGACATAGACGGCCTAGCTGGTAGCGAGGATGAACTAAAAGAATTCCTTGCAAAGCTAGAGAAAACAGCAAAGGCGTACGCATGGAAATCAATGCAGAAAAGACCAAGGTCATGGCAAATAGTAAATTCACAAGTGAGATTCGGATAAACGGGCAAAAACTCGAAAATGTCTCCACCTTCAAATATCTAGAGGCCATAAATTCCGACGAAGGCTCAAAGCCATAAATCTTGCCAGAGTGGCCCAAACAATGGCAGAATTGAGTAAACTGAAGCACATCTGGCAAAGCAAGAAACTCTCCCGGAGATTAAAGATCCGAAAATTGCGCTGTCTGGCGATGTCGGTCTTTTTGTATGGTTGTAAGGCTTGGACACTCACTGCAGACCTCCAAAGAAGAATCAATGCGCTAGAGATGAGATGTTTCAGAAAAATATTGAACATCTCCCACACGGCGCACATCACAAACGTAGCGGTCCGCAACACATAAACACTGTCATTGGCCCCTACGAGGACCTTCTCACCTCATTTAAGAAGATTAAACTACTATGGTACGGACACGTGACAAGAACAGGAGGTCTCGCAAAGACTGTATTGCAAGGCACAGTCCATGGAGGAAGGAAAAGAGGCAGATACAAGAAGAGATTGGAAGACGATATCAAAGAGTGGACCGGCCTGTCATTCAGTGACTCTCAAAAGGCAGCACAGGACCGGGACAAATGGCGTGAGATAGTGAGCAGTTCACGATGGTGCCCCAACGATCCCAGGGTTAAGGGATAGTTCAGTTCAGTTCAGTTCATTAGCTGTATGATATGTAATTATACCTTCTGTAAGTGTGAGTATAACCACTGATGTTACAATATGATATGTAGTTATACCTTCTGTAAGTGTGAGTTTAACCACTGCTGTAACAGTATGATATGTAGTTATGCCCAGTGACGTCACTAGGGGGGGGCGGGGGGGCGGGCCGCCCCGGGTGACACCCATCAGGGGGTGACACCCGAGCCTAAAATTTTACTGTGTACGATTTTATGTCAGAAAACAAAAGATGACACATTTTTTAATCTAGAAAGAAATTAAGAAATACAATGAAATACGTTAAACGCAAAAATTCTTATTAAACAAAATATCAGTTAACTTGCAATAATAAAACAGTCCCAACACACGAACAACATTAAAACAAATAAGGAAAAAAAGAAAAGAAATAGTCGCAGCTGAGAGATCTTTTAAAAAGGCTGGAATGAAAGAGGCAGTGTCTTCTGTTTTAAAAGATATAAATCCATTTGGACTTGGACACACCGACAGCATGAACGAATCCCACCTCACGACTCCCTCCATGACAATGGGGTCGGGGGGAATACGATTTTATCACCACCCCCCCCCAAAATAAATCAAAAGATGAGTTTTCTTTGTTGATGTTTTTCTAGAGGTAAATTATGATTTCAATGTCTTTGAATTAATATTTTTTATATATATATTTATTAAAGGCGTGAAAGCATAGATATGCATGTTTATATACAGGAAGTCCTCCGGTTACGACGGTCCCATCCCGACTTACGCTGTTTAAGTGCTTACAAACGCGCCCCCGTAAAGAATAGTATTACGCGTTATTCCGTATTTAAAAAAAAATTCATGAGGTAACCAATTCTTTTCTCTATTTGAAATAAAAAAAATTATTGAAAAATATTTGTGATTAGTATTTCAACCTACAACTTTCGTTTGCGAATTTTTCAAATGGCGAAGTTTTCAATCAAGTCAATAAAGCTGAGTAAGCTTACAAGTTCCTTTTCAATGCTCATTAGAGAGAGCATATTCAGCCTTTTTCGTCCCATGCAAATTCTAACTCATTATATATTCTTTTCAACTTTGAAAAGGATCGCTCTCAGCTGCAGTTTGACGTCATCATTGAAAGATAGATGCGAAGTGCGATGTGTACATTTGTAAAGGACTGTGTGAAATATAGCTCATTCAAAAGCAGCAAAATTTTTAGCAAGTTTTTTGAGTTTCGCTTTGTGCCAATTCCTTTTCCTTACCCTGAGCCTGGGGGCTGGACAATAACTTTTTTAAGAGTTCTGAAAATTGGACTAATTCTGAAGGTAAGCAGTCTTCGAAATCACTCATGAACCTACATGTGGAAGAAAATCAGAAGCCCCAAGCCTAGTGCTCTTTATGGGTCTTCCCGGAAGACCCCCTTAGCCATCTGGCCACCAAAGGGACGTAACAGCTGAGGGAACTCAAAAGCGGTCACTTCTGAAGCGGCCACCTGGGTATCCAGGACATACAGTCAAAGATGCCTCCCACTAAGTTGCCCTCACAAGGAGGTGGTGGAATTTCCTACTACGACCCGCTAACACTTTGGCGCCATCCCGGCAAAGCACACGGGTCTCCATGGTTAGGACCGCCGCAGACCGGGGGATCATCAAAGACCTACCTAGGGTGCAACCCCCACTGGAAGGTTTCATCAGAGCTGGCGTCCAATGCGTTCTTCGCGGCACTTTTTGCTAATCCGTACTGGCGCTCCTGGCCCTAAACCGGCACCGCTCGATGGCGTTGCTTGTAAATTGAGGGGGACGAAACGGTTGCTTCGGATTTACCCAAACCCTTCTTCGAAATCACTTGAATGTTCTTCCATTAACTTGGCTGCTGCCCATCGGGTGGCGAAAGTTTGTCAATGATTACCAGAAATACCTCAAGCTTGAATTTTTTCTCCAGGAGAATACTGTTTTGTTGATGTCCCTTTATCAAACTGACGCTATCTTTTTTGTTTGATAGTATTAAAGATTGTTTACACTGTTTTTACCACGGACTTTTCCTTTCCTTTGTCTTCATAGGAATAAAATTAAGAATGCTATTTTTTAACAAACTCAATGAGAGACTTCCTTTCTAAAATTGTTTCCCAAATTTCAAATAAAATAGCGACTTCCAGTTGTTCAATTTCCTTTAGAAATCCTTCTTCTTCAAGTCGGCAGTCACGTGGCTGATTTTCATTCGTTGCTAATTCTTCCAGTGCTGCGATATTCTCATGGTATGAGCTATTAACAGACATTACAGCATAATGTCAGGCTGACCATCTTGTGTCAGACAAGGCTTTGTTAGCATGTATCAATTTCATATGTTTTTGAAGTACCTGTCAACGATGAGTAGATGCAACAAGTCGGGTATAAAGATTTTGCAGAAACAAAAAAATCTGACCGCAGTATGACAACCTGCTGCTCTTTTCCCAACCAAATTAAAGGAATGAGCTGTGCACGGCACATAATGAGCTACAATGCACTTCTCTCGAAGAATAGCCTGGTTTCCGTTATACTTCCTACTCATTTGCAGCATTGCCGTATGACTGTCCAAGGCATTTTCAGGGATACGTACAAACATAATGGCCTGCATCTTTATTATACACTATAATTCATACAAAGTTTGGGGGCCCTTAAATTATTGGGGGCTTTAGCCTGTTCAGCACCCCCCCTTTTTAATCCGCCATAGGGGGGGGGGTCCACGCATCTGTGACGATGTGGTACGAGTGTTTAAGAAATGTAACGTCACTTTAAAAAACGCGAAACTTGAAATAAAAGTTCCACTTAAATATTTGATTGTTTACCATTTATTTAATTACGTTTTCAATGACTTCACGCGTGTTACGATATTACAGTGAAGACTTACCCTAAATACATATTTAAATGACAAAAAATAATTTGCAACATGCTAATTTTTATTGAGAAAATACGGCTTGGGGGAGGGGTGTCAAAGCTTTGTGACGTCATATCTTAAAAAAGAGGTGGGGTCTAAGTTTTTGTGACAAAGTATGACGCTGGGGGAGGGTGTGGTAAAAATCGGCAACCTCGCGTGACGTCATTTATGGACGGCCCCTTCAGTCGTGAAGGGGTGACACCATGAGCTACCGCCCCGGGTGACACCAACCCTAGTGACGCCTCTGGTTATGCCTTCTGTCAGTGTGAGTTTAACCACTGCTGTAACAGTATGATATGTAGTTATACCTTCTGTCAGTGTGAGTTTAACCACTGCTGTAAAGAAATTTCCTGAGACTTTGTTCAAATTGCCTTAAAATGTAAGAAATTTCTTAAAAGTCTTACTTGTGAAATAATATTTGAGATTGAGGAAGAATTGGGTATTTATATTATACTTATCTGAGGACAAAATCATTTCAATGACTGTTTGCATTTACTAAATAATAAAAGAACCTCATCTAAATCACTGTTGCGTCTTTTAATTGATGCAGTCTACGTAAGCTGTCAACTCTTGTTATTGTTGCTTTTTAATAGTAATTTTTGTAAAAATATTTAGAAAACAGAAACATGAAATGTTCAACATGAAATGTATCAACAACTTTAGCACTTTGAAATATCTATATACACATACACAAATGCAATAAAATGTCCTTTAACTATTAAAATAGAGAAATAGGAATATTATGGAGAGAACAAATTATAATTACAAATTAATGTACTCTTTTTAAACGTGCATTGATATTTTGTTTCCCGTAAATGACGCACTACAAAGCACCGGTGCTGATTTATTTATCCTGAGTTTTTGTTAACAAAACTGAAAAAAAGCAAAATAATGGGCGAAATCGTAATTTATATTTTAAAAATCGATCAAAATGTAATTTTAAATCTAAGTGACATAGTATAAATATTTTGTGTTTTGTAAATGTTTCATTACATGTAAAATAAAAATTTGCATTGTAATATAACGTTCAAAAAATGATTACTCTTAAAAATTGTATTTATTTTTTTTTAATATTAAAACCATGAAATTATTTAATGACTAATATAGAATATGTCTGTTTTATTTTTATCCGTCGTGCGAGAACGTTCGTTATCCTTTTGATGACAAGCTTTTTATTTTATCCAAGTGGCACACCTCTTGACTTCGATCCCTATAATTAGGGATGATACACTGTTAAATGAATTGTAACCATTCCCTTAACGTAGTCTTCATTTTTTTCAGATTATTTATAAATAATAGAACGTTAAACAATTAGTTCATTAATTGGAGGAAAAAAATTGCGTATTTACATTGTATTCATTGTTTTCATTACTGTATAATTTCTGCTCATTGTATTATTCTTTCATGTCGACAACAATATTGATGTTCTTAAAATGTGTTACTGTTCTTGCATTAATTTTATATTTCATTTTACTTTTAACAGTTCACTTCTCTCCAAGTTCTTAATTCTCCTGTTTGTAATCTTTTTCATCTTTAAAAATTTCGATAATTTCTTGTGAATCCATCTTTTCATTCCGGACAGTCTAAACAATCGCGGTTACTATTACTATTAAATCTCGACCAAACAAAACTTGTAGTCTTTTAAAATCATTTATCTTTTGCTACGGGTTTTCAAAATGTACATCTTCAAACGAATGGGCTCATGGGCCCATTAATGTATTTTTTCCTTATACTTATATTAGCTAAATAAAAAATGGTTTAATTATTAGATAATGAAAAAATAACTGAATTTGGACCTAAATTGGTATATAAAAGCTTAAGAGCTTATATTATAATTACTATATGGCACTGAACTCCCCATGTCCAATTCCTCGGGCCTGGGGGCCCTGAATTTGTTTTTTACTAAATTTTAAATATTGTATTCCCCATTCAATTTTACACCAAATTGAGCAATACAGGTAAATATATTTATTAGGGCTGCGGAAATTAACGATTAATTTCTCGATTAAGCGTTAAAAAATTAAAACGATTAAATTTTTTTAAACGTTTAAACGACCCACCACTTTTAAATCTACCGGAAGTAAAAAAGTAAAATATGTCATCCGATAAATATAAACTAATTTCCGGACGATTACACGAACATTTCGGTTTTAAACAATCGACTGACGTGAATGTTCAAAATGTTGATAAAGGTTATTGTGTCCATTGAGAGAAATCTTTTGCCTACCATGCAATGTTCCATCTAAGTCTAAGCTTCGTGTGGTCAGTGTGCAAAGTTTTAAAAAAGCAACTTGTGTGCAAAGGTGCACAACGTCCATTTTTTTGCAATGTTTTACAAAATTTGATACGTGGTGATTCTAAACTCCTGCATGGCGTCGGTCAAAATATGTGCAGCCGCGCTGCTTAAAGGGAACATTGCTACCAAGGTTCTAACACTTCGTTTACATATCAGCCACGCTGCTTAAAGGGAACATTGCTACCATGGTTCTAACACTTCGTTTACATATCAGCCACGCTGCTTAAAGGGAACATTGCTACCATGGTTCTAACACTTCACTTACATATCAGCCGCGCTGCTTAAAGGGAACATTGCTACCATGGTTCTAACACTTCGCTTACATATCAGCCGCGCTGATTAAAGGGAACATTGCTACCATGGTTCTAACACTTCGCTTACATATCAGCCGTGCTGCTTAAAGGGAACATTGCTACCATGGTTCTAACACTTCGCTTACATATCAGCCGCGCTGCTTAAAGGGAACATTGCTACCATGGTTCTAACACGTCGCTTACATATCAGCCGCGCTGCTTAAAGGGAACATTGCTACCATGGTTCTAACACTTCGCTTACATATCAGCCGCGCTGCTTAAAGGGAACATTGCTACCATGGTTCTAACACTTCGCTTACATATCAGCCGCGCTGATTAAAGGGAACGTTGCTATCATGGTTCTAACACTTCGCTTACATATCAGCCGCGCTGCTTAAAGGGAACATTGCTACCATGGTTCTAACACTTCGCTTACATATCAGCCGCGCTGCTTAAAGGGAACATTGCTACCATGGTTCTAACACTTCGCTTACATATCAGCCGCGCTGCTTAAAGGGAACATTGCTACCATGGTTCTAACACTTCGTTTACATATCAGCCACGCTGCTTAAAGGGAACATCGCTACCATGGTTCTAACACTTCGCTTACATATCAGCCGCGCTGCTTAAAGGGAACATTGCTACCAAGGTTCTAACACTTCGCTTACATATCAGCCACGCTGCTTAAAGGGAACATTGCTACCATGGTTCTAACACTTCGTTTACATATCAGCCACGCTGCTTAAAGGGAACATTGCTACCATGGTTCTAACACTTCGCTTACATATCAGCCGCGCTGCTTAAAGGGAACATTGCTACCATGGTTCTAACACTTCGCTTACATATCAGCCGCGCTGATTAAAGGGAACATTGCTATCATGGTTCTAACACTTCGCTTACATATCAGCCGCGCTGCTTAAAGGGAACATTGCTACCATGGTTCTAACACTTCGCTTACATATCAGCCGCGCTGCTTAAAGGGAACATTGCTACCATGGTTCTAACACTTCGCTTACATATCAGCCGCGCTGCTTAAAGGGAACATTGCTACCATGGTTCTAACACTTCGTTTACATATCAGCCACGCTGCTTAAAGGGAACATCGCTACCATGGTTCTAACACTTCGCTTACATATCAGCCGCGCTGCTTAAAGGGAACATTGCTACCATGGTTCTAACACTTCGTTTACATATCAGCCGTGCTGCTTAAAGGGAATATTGCTACCATGGTTCTAACACTTCGCTTACATATCAGCCGCGCTGCTTAAAGAGAACATTGCTACCATGGTTCTAACACTTCGCTTACATATCAGCCGCGCTGCTTATAGGGAACATTGCTACCATGGTTCTAACACTTCGTTTACATATCAGCCATGCTGCTTAAAGAGAATATTGCTACCATGGTTCTAACACTTCGCTTACATATCAGCCGCGCTGCTTAAAGAGAACATTGCTACCATGGTTCTAACACTTCGCTTACATATCAGCCGCGCTGCTTAAAGGGAACATTGCTACCATGGTTCTAACACTTCGCTTACATATCAGCCGCGCTGCTTAAAGGGAACATTGCTACCATGGTTCTAACACTTCGCTTACATATCAGCCGCGCTGATTAAAGGGAACATTGCTACCATGGTTCTAACACTTCGCTTACATATCAGCCGCGCTGCTTAAAGGGAACATTGCTACCATGGTTCTAGCACTTCGCTTACATATCAGCCGCGCTGCTTAAAGGGAACATTGCTACCATGGTTCTAACACTTCGCTTACATATCAGCCGCGCTGCTTAAAGGGAACATTGCTACCATGGTTCTAACACTTCGCTTACATATCAGCCGCGCTGCTTAAAGGGAACATTGCTACCAAGGTTCTAACACTTCGTTTACATATCAGCCACGCTGTTTAAAGGGAACATTGCTACCATGGTTCTAACACTTCGTTTACATATCAGCCACGCTGCTTAAAGGGAACATTGCTACCATGGTTCTAACACTTCGCTTACATATCAGCCGCGCTGCTTAAAGGGAACATTGCTACCATGGTTCTAACACTTCGCTTACATATCAGCCGCGCTGCTTAAAGGGAACATTGCTACCATGGTTCTAACACTTCGCTTACATATCAGCCGCGCTGATTAAAGGGAATATTGCTACCATGGTTCTAACACTTCGCTTACATATCAGCCGCGCTGCTTAAAGGGAACATTGCTACCATGGTTCTAACACTTCGCTTACATATCAGCCGCGCTGCTTAAAGGGAACATTGCTACCATGGTTCTAACATTTCGCTTACATATCAGCCGCGCTGCTTAAAGGGAACATTGCTACCATGGTTCTAACACTTCGCTTACATATCAGCCGCGCTGCTTAAAGGGAACATTGCTACCATGGTTCTAACACTTCGCTTACATATCAGCCGCGCTGCTTAAAGGGAACATTGCTACCATGGTTCTAACACTTCGTTTCATATCAGCCACGCTGCTTAAAGGGAACATCGCTACCATGGTTCTAACACTTCGCTTACATATCAGCCGCGCTGCTTAAAAGGAACATTGCTACCATGGTTCTAACACTTCGTTTACATATCAGCCATGCTGCTTAAAGGGAATATTGCTACCATGGTTCTAAAACTTCGCTTACATATCAGCCGCGCTGCTTAAAGAGAACATTGCTACCATGGTTCTAACACTTCGTTTACATATCAGCCATGCTGCTTAAAGAGAATATTGCTACCATGGTTCTAACACTTCGCTTACATATCAGCCGCGCTGCTTAAAGAGAACATTGCTACCATGGTTCTAACACTTCGCTTACATATCAGCCGCGCTGCTTAAAGGGAACATTGCTACCATGGTTCTAACACTTCGCGTACATATCAGCCGCGCTGCTTAAAGGGAACATTGCTACCATGGTTCTAACACTTCGCTTACATATCAGCCGCGCTGATTAAAGGGAACATTGCTACCATGGTTCTAACACTTCGCTTACATATCAGCCGCGCTGCTTAAAGGGAACATTGCTACCATGGTTCTAGCACTTCGCTTACATATCAGCCGCGCTGCTTAAAGGGAACATTGCTACCATGGTTCTAACACTTCGCTTACATATCAGCCGCGCTGCTTAAAGGGAACATTGCTACCATGGTTCTAACACTTCGCTTACATATCAGCCGCGCTGCTTAAAAGGAACATTGCTACCATGGTTCTAACACTTCGCTTACATATCAGCTGCATACCAAACATCTACTACAGTATCGGAAACTTCAGCTGAGACAATCTAAAGCTATGTGAACAATTGTTCAGCTCTGTTGGGGGCCATCCATATATTACGTACGAGGCGGGTCTTAAATTTACGGCATTTTGCATATGCATGCGTACGCGGAGGGGGGAGGGGGGTCTCGACAGAATGTGTACGTACACCGTACGCACAACAAATTTAATTTGCATAATACTAAGCATAGTAATGTAACCCGCTCTGGCTGCAAACGGCACTGGAGACCGACTGAGTCAATACTGATTTGCAATAATGTTATATAATTTATAGCAAACGAAATTATAAACTTTTAATTGCTTGGAAGTAATTAACATTTGAATCAGACCAAACGTTTACACATTATTAAAATATGTCCGTCGGGTTTATATTTACAATTCTTGAAATTAGATGAAGTTTCTCTTTCGCCCACCGGTGCCTTAGCAGTTATAAACACACAACGGGACGGCGATTTCACGCACCTAGAGGAAAGCGGGGAAGGGGTAGGTGTCTGCATATTTGTGACGATGTGTGACTTGTGGGGGGGGGTGTTAGAGAAATGTGACGTCACATCAAAACTATCAACTTTAAATAAAAGTTCCACTTAAATATTTAATTTGTTACATGGTGTTTTACATGACTTCACACGTGTTACGATATTAGAATGCAGGCCTACACTAAAGAAATACTTAAATGACAAAAAAGTGATTTTTAACGTGCTCTTTTTCAAATAAAATACAGCTTTTATGGGGGGGGGGAGGGAAATTCTTTGTGACGTCATCTTGGAGGGGGTGTTCTTAAGTTTTTGTGACGAAGATTTACGTGGGGGGAGGGGAATGACAAATCTGCCAAAATCGCGTGACGTCATTTATGGACAGCCCCTTCTCGGGGCCGTCCGTAAATAACATTACACACCTAGAGGGGGATGGGTTCGACCATTTGTAATGAAGGGGAGGGGTAGTATAAGAAATGTCACGTCACATCAAAACGCGTAACATAAAATAAATGTTGTTCTTAAAAATTTGTCTGTTTACAATTTATTTAATGACGTTTTACATGGGCTTCACGCGTGTTTACGATATTAAAGTGCAGCCTTACACTAAATACATACTTAAACTTAAATGACAAAAGTGATTTGAAACATGCTAATTTTCAAATTAAAAAAATGTATTTTTTTGGGGGGAAGGGGAATTTTTGTGACGTAATATTGGAAAAGAAAGGGGTGGGGTTTAACTTTTAGTGAAGACGCATGTCGTTGGGGGGGGGGTGAAAATCGGCCATAAATCGCGGGGCGTCATTAATGGATGGTCCCAAAGCTTTGATTCCCCCACCCCCCCAAATATAAAACAGCATCTTCAAATATCTTAGTGTGCACTTTGATGTTCGTCACATTTCTGAAACACCCCCCTCCCCCTCGTCACAAATGCGCGACCCCCCTCCCCACCCCTTTGTAGGCCTGTGACGTCATTTATGGGCGGCTTCAAAGAGTAAAACCAATATCTTCTGACTCAGGCTTAATCTTTTTTTTTCAAAAGGTGATGAGTGAATTTGGGGTCCCAAAAATGTACGGGAGGGGGGGGGTACAAAAATACGAATTTTATGCGTACGTAATATATGGATGGCCCCTTGGTTATATTGTCAATAATTAAGACCCGCTCATCACTTGAAGCAAATAATGTCAATACACTTGTCTGTTTGCGTTGTTGGTTAAAATATGTCATATAAAGAAGACATTCCAGTGTTGTTTCGATTTTCAAGAAGTATTTTAATAAATGCTACTTATGACATCAAAGCGCCAATAAAATTAAACTATAAATGTTGTAAAATTAATATAATTTCCAACGGAAAATAAAGAAACTAACACAGTCGTATGCTTGCAATATAATTCGCGAAGCGTTTTTTAGACAATAAATAGATTCAATATAAAGTCTTGTAATCAAATAATGCACCGAAATCAATAGTTTGAATGTTCATATAGATAGTTGAATTAGGAAATGACATTTATTCTTTTCTATCCTTGTCTCTTTAATTAACGATATTTAAATTTACCATTCTCAGGCAAAAAAGACAATTTCTAAATAGGGATGCACATTTTTGTTGGATCCCGTTTCCCGTTAATACATTATATTTCAATAATTCTCATCCATACCCCACACCAGTATTTGTTTCTAAATAATGAACAAAAATGGAAGCCGCGGTTTTCTTCCTTCTCAATATTCAATAGTCTGTTAATAAAAACATCTATAACAATGACATAAAAAATTTAAATATAATTTTTATCCGCCTACAAAAGAATGGATGTGTGATATTGAAGTAGATATAGAATTTCATATTTAATAATGAATTTTGAACATAAAAACTAAATTCCCAGTTTTATTCCTACATGTACTATAAAACGACTAAAGCCTACTGTAAGCGTTAACCGCTGTTGTAAAGATAAGTTAGGAAAGGTCCTTAAAGTGACTTAAATAAATGTAACAATCGTCTTAAACGTCTTAAAAGTGACAAAATATTTGATATTGATGAAGGATGGGGATTAATTTTAATGATTTAAGTGAAACAAATTCGTGCCATTAGAGATCCAAACATTTTTTTATTAACTAAATGTGGTAAAAAAAAACTCTGGTATATCACTAGTGCGTGTATGATGTATGCTGTCTACCATAAACTCTGGTATATCACTAGTGCGTGTATGATGTATGCTGTCTACCATAAACTCTGGTATATCACTAGTGTGTGTATGATGTATGCTGTCTACCATAAACTCTGGTATATCACTAGTGCGTGTATGATGTATGCTGTCTACCATAACCTCTGGTATATCACTAGTGCGTGTATGATGTATGCTGTCTACCATAAACTATGGTATATCACTAGTGCGTGTATGATGTATGCTGTCTACCATAAACTCTGGTATATCACTAGTGCGTGTATGATGTATGCTGTCTACCATAAACTCTGGTATATCACTAGTGCGTGTATGATGTATGCTGTCTACCATAACCTCTGGTATATCACTAGTGCGTGTATGATGTATGCTGTCTACCATAAACTCTGGTATATCACTAGTGCGTGTATGATGTATGCTGTCTACCATAAACTCTGGTATATCACTAGTGCGTGTATGATGTATGCTGTCTACCATAAACTCTGGTATATCACTAGTGCGTGTATGATGTATGCTGTCTACCATAAACTCTGGTATATCACTAGTGCGTGTATGATGTATGCTGTCTACCATAAACTCTGGTATATCACTAGTGCGTGTATGATGTATGCTGTCTACCATAAACTCTGGTATATCACTAGTGCGTGTATGATGTATGCTGTCTACCATAAAATAGTATATACATTCGATAGTGTCAATTTAATTTAATTTAATTTAAAATATACACACCAAAAACGTATTCTTTAACGACAAACAAGAAGACAAAGACAAAGGCATATTTTGGAGAACATGTTATATTTACGAATTACTAATCACTTTTGACGAGCATTAAAATTGTGTTTCCCATTAATGACGCACCACACAGCACCGGTGCGTATTTATTTAATTTGACTTTGTGTATACAAAAGTGAGATAATATGAGCAATATGAAAATCGTAATTGAAAAAAATCCATTAATGTGTAATATAAAATTCATGAGACTTAACATTAATAACTTATGTTTTATAAATGTTTCATTCTATGTAGATTAAAAACACGTATAGAATTTTAAACTAGAATACATATGTAAATTTTAAAAGTCTTATTTATATAAAAAAGATTAACAATTATGAAATACATTAAATGTCAATTATATATCTGTTTGTGTTATTATTTATACGTTGTATGTGCTACCTCTGAACTTCATTGTATTGAAGACGTTTTATTTTATCCAAGTGGCCCACCACTTGACTTCGATCCCTATAATTAGGGATTTTTGTCAAAGCTTTGCTAGCATTCCGTCATTACGTCTTCATTAGTTTCGGCTATTTATAAATATAATAACGTTTAGACAATTAGTACATTCATGGGAAAAAATGAACATAGCCGCGTTTGTCACATAGATACAATGTTATGATTATTACAAGATTCTATCATGGTGACAATAATATTGAATATTGAACATTTGTTACTGCACTTACATTAATATTATTTATAATTTTTAGTTTACTAGTTTACTTCTCAAAATGATATGTTTAAGAAGTAGGCCTACGGAAATTAATAATAATAAAAATAATAAATTGTTTATTTATATAGCGCTGTATCCCAGTAAGGAACTGGGCTCACAGCGCTTTACATGAAAGAAATAACATACCTATAAGTATTAAATTAACGATTAATTCCTCTGGATCAAGTATGACTGGTTCCTCAAGGGAACAATTATGACTGGTTCCCCCAGGACGACTCAACTGACAAAAGTAAAAAAAACAACATTAAACATTGTTTTTAAATAATTTTAAAAATAAAAAAATGGTTAAAAAAAGCATTTTCAAAAACACGCTATTCTTTCAATGCACTAAATAGGACAAAATAAATTATTCGCACACAATTTTACATGTCTACAAATATGAAAACGTTGTATGTATCCAGTCCCCATACACTGTAAAAATACTGTCAATAAACAGTATGCGGTACTTAACATATCCTACTGAGAATAATATTTATATCTTAATTGGCATAAATACACAGTAGGAATGTGTAAAGGACATAATTATGTCCTGAATGAGCTTTCAAGCATTTTGAATTTATATTTGACAGCACACCTCAAGAATTAGACTTTAAAAAAATGAGGTGATCACCTTTGTAAACATTCACAAAGTGATATACCGTCAGTGATGTTACCAGGTTAGTAGGCTGGGGGCGGTGTGGCCTCTTGGGATTGAAAATTGATCTCAGATGTGACGTAAACAAAGATGTTAAAATAATGACATAAACAATCATTCTGAATTGTACTTCCAAAAAGTTTTCAATAACGTCTTCAATGAAACAGAAAACGCCAGAGAGAAATGAAAGGTCATGATAGCCGAGAACTTTCCAAACCTGGACCTAATTAATAATGATAATATGAATAAAGAATATTATTATCCAGGTTTTACTAGCAAGACGAATATTTTTAGAAAACCGTCGTGTTATCATATTAGACGTGCTGCGCCGCACGATACAGCACCGATCTTGATGTGTTTTTATGAACAATTATGTGGAAGTAAAATATAAACATTTTTTTCTTTGGTAGCCTGTATCATCTCGTCATGTTTGCGTAAGAAATTGTGTTTCTAGCATTAAAGAGCTACAAGTATGTCGAAATAGTTCGAATGCACAGAAGAGCGCCGCCGCAATCATTATTTAACTTTAATTAATTTTTGTTGTTATTTTTAGCCTGTTTTAAAAGTAATTTTACGCTCAAGGAGAAAAAATGAAGAAAAAAAATGAAGAAAGGAATAACTATCACTAAACCTACCCCTAACCCTAAAACATATCACTAAACCTACCCTTACCCTATTAAAACCTATCACTAAATCTACCCCTACCCCTAAAACCTATCACTAAACCTACCCCTAACCCTAAACCCATGAAAAAAAAATTAATTATGTTTTTAAAAAATGTAAAGTTAAGAAAGAAAAAAAACAACGCCCCCAACTAAAATCGAACCCCAGACCTCTATTTCAGAGGTCGGTCGCTCTATTAATTTGACCAACGAAACTGCTGACAAAATTCGTTCTTTTTAAAATTATAATAAGAAGGCTATAAATATAACGCTAACTCTTTTAATTTAAGAAACATGATTTCTCACTCTTCAATTTTAAGAAACAAGATTTATTACAAACATGACGAGATTATACACACTACCTTTTTCTTTTTAGTTATATTAATCTATTAGTAAGCTGTGATTCCTAAATGTTTAAATTTATGTAGTTTATAAACATTTATATAAATAAAGTCTACAAAGGAATAATCATATTTTTAACATCGTATTTTTACATGCATTGTGTTGAAACTATGAAATTATTACTTTTAATTTCATATAAATTATGTCAACATAACTACACAGTAATATGGTCTATGCAAACTTTAAACGATTAGCATACAAGTGCACGTCACTTGAATTCGATCTCTAAAAACTCTTTTTAAAAAAGTCAATGTATTGCAAGATCACCCGCTGATTAATATTACCTTATTTATTACAGACTGTATCTTATTTATTACATACGATTATTGCGTCCTAAGTTATTATATTAATTTAAAGATCTTCTTTATCTAAATGTAATTCCACTGTACTCGGGTGATTTTATCAGGGCATAAACGTAACGCATTTTTATTGTTCTCTCCACATTTAACAAGCTCAGTGAGAATAAACCAATTTAAATTAAGATCATTTTATATTTGAGATGCACGATTAAGTTACTTATGGAATTTATACGAGCGAAAAAAATATTTATGGTACACGAGTTTTATACATGAAAATGTTTTTGAATTATCTGCCAATTTACGAGTGTATTTATCACGTTTATGTATCTGCCAATTTACGAGTGTATTTATCACGTTTATGTATCTGCCAATTTACGAGTGTATTTATCACGTTTATGTATCTGCCAATTTACGAGTGTATTTATCACGTTTATGTATCTGCCAATTTACGAGTGTATTTATCACGTTTATGTATCTGCCAATTTACGAGTGTATTTATCACGTTTATGTATCTGCCAATTTACGAGTGTATTTATCACGTTTATGTATCTGCCAATTTACGAGTGTATTTATCACGTTTATGTATCTGCCAATTTACGAGTGTGTTTATCACGTTTATGTATCTGCCAATTTACGAGTGTATGTATCACGTTTATGTATCTGCCAATTTATGAGTGTTTTTATCACATTTATGTATCTGCCAATTTACAATTGTATTTATCACGTTTATGTATCAGCCAATTTACAATTGCATTATCACATTTACGTATCTGCCAATTTTCGAGTGTATTTATCACGTGTATGTATCTGCCAATTTACGAGTGTATTTATCGCGTTTATGTATCTGCTAATTTACGAGTGTGTTTATCACGTTTATGTATCTGCCAATTTACGAGTGTGTTTATCACGTTTATGTATCTGCCAATTTACGAGTGTATGTATCACGTTTATGTATCTGCCAATTTATGAGTGTTTTTATCACGTATATGTATCTGCCAATTTACAATTGTATTTATCACGTTTATGTATCAGCCAATTTACAATTGCATTATCACATTTACGTATCTGCAAATTTACAATTGTATTTATCACGTTTATGTATCTGCAAATTTACAATTGCATTTATAACGTTTATGTATCTGCCAATTTACCAGTGTATTTATCACGTTTATGTATCTGCCAATTTACGAGTGTGTTTATCACGTTTATGTATCTGTCAATTTACGAGTGTATTTATCACGTTTATGTATCTTCCAATTTACGAGTGTATATATCACGTTTATGTATCTGCCAATTTATGAGTGTATTTATAACGTTTATGTATCTGCCAATTTTCGAGTGTATTTATAACGTTTATGTATCTGCCAATTTACGAGTGTATTTATCACGTGTATGTATCTGTCAATTTACGAGTGTATTTATCACGTTTATGTATCTGCCAATTTTCAAGTGTATTTATTACGTTTATGTATCTGCCAATTTACGAGTGTATTTATCACGTTTATGTATTTACCAATTTATGAGTGTTTTTATCATTTTATGTATGTGCCAATTTTCGAGTGTATTTATCACGTTTATGTAACTGCCAATTTACGAGTGTATTTATCACGTTTATGTATCTGCCAATTTTCGAGTGTATTTATCACGTTTATGTATCTGCCAATTTACGAGTGTATTTATCACGTTTTTGTATCTGCCAATTTACGATAACATTTGTCACGTTTATGTATCTGCCAATTTTCGAGTGTATTTATCACGTTTATGTATCTGCCAATTTACGAGTGTATTTATCACGTTTATGTATCTGCCAATTTTCGAGTGTATTTATCACGTTTATGTATCTGCCAATTTACGAGTATATTTATCACGTTTATGTATCTGCCAATTTACGAGTGTATTTATCACGTTTATGTATCTGCCAATTTACGAGTGTATTTATCACGTTTATGTATCTGCCAATTTTCGAGTGTATTTATCACGTTTATGTATCTGCCAATTTACGAGTGTATTTTTCACGTTTATGTATCTGCCAATTTTCGAGTGTATTTATCACGTTTATGTATCTGCCAATTTACGAGTGTATTTATCACGTTTATGTATCTGCCAATTTACAATTGCATTTATCACGTTTATGTATCTGCCAATTTACAATTGTATTTATCACGTTTATGTATCTGCCAATGTACGAGTGTATTTATCACGTTTATGTATCTGCCAATTTACATTGCATTTATCACGTTTATGTATCTGCCAATTTACGAGTGTATTTATCCCGTTTATGTATCTGCTGGTTAAAATCATTCAGATTTTGACGATATGTCAGAAATAACAACTTTACAATTTAATAAAAACTTTACAATTCAATAACAACTTTGCAATTCAATAACAACTTTACAATTCAATAACAACTTTACAATTTAATAACAACTTTACAATTCAATAACAACTTTACAATTTAATAACAACTTAACAACTTTACAAATCCGCTTCAACAATCAAAAAGGGAAGTCTTTTCTTTTGCTGTAAATTAATTGCCAGATTGCCACGAACTACTGACAAGATTTTCCCGCTGTGTTACCAAATTCGAGTCAACTTCTTGCAAGAAGCACTCAAATGATTGGTGGTTGAAACATTTTTTTCTCCTATATTTCGACAATGTAAGTGACTTGCTCAATAGATCTTTCATACTCAGGACTTGGTGACACAGCGACTCTTGTTATACGATGTAGTGTTATGCTATCAATTCACCAGTACACATTTCTTACAACCTTCCAACATGACTTTTTATTAAACCACACAGCCCAGGTGAACATTAAATTTGTCTTCAGTTAGGTTAATTTTTGTTACTCTGCTCTCATTTAGTGTACACTACTGACTTCTCAAATATTACATTACTAGCAGACCCGTCGTGCGTTGCAACGATCAAAGTAAAAAGGAATAAATTTAAAGAAACCAATGAGTGGTATGTTTAAAAACAATTCTGAAGAAACCTTAGTGGAAGTGTGATAAAAAATTCAAGTTTCATAGCAAACGGATAAATAATTAAATAGCGTACAAAAGAAGAAACGATTTAAGGGCCCCAGCCCCAAAATGAGTGATACGTTATATTTTTTATTTCTGTTGTACTCAAGCTATATTTCTCAATATCATGTAAAATTAAATGGGTAATGCAATTAATAACGTTCAGTTAAAAAGACATCTGGGGCCCCATCTCCGAGGGAATGGACATTAGGAGTTAAGTGCCCTATAGTAATGTAATATAGGCTCTAAAGTTTTTATATACTAATTTTGGTCAAAATCCAGTTATTTGCGCATTATTTAACACTTAAACTAATTTTTTTATCTAGCCAATATAGGAAAAATAAAAGAAATTAAGGGGCCCCCAGGCCTATGCGGTTCAAGATGTCAATTTCAAAAACCTTTTTTTTAAATTTAGTTTCACCATGGATATATATTTCTCAAGATCGTTACAACGTGAATGGGGAAATATCTTAAACATATAAAAAGATATTTTGGGCCCCCGGCCCCGAAGAAATTGACATTAGAACTTATGTGCCCTTAAGTATCTTAATATGGGATACCAAATTTTTGAAAACAAAGTTTGGTTAAGATCCATTCATTCAATTAGTACCTAACGCATAAACTAAATTTTAAATAGCTGATATAATCAAAAAACGACACTAAAGGCCCCAGGGCCCATTATTTGCAAGACATAAATTTTAAAACACCTGTTCGTTTCAATATGGATAATAATGGATGCATTTATCATTATTTTTTAAGATCTTTAATAAATATATGGGAAATATATTCTTAAAAGTTGATGAAAAATGGCATTTCGTGCCCCAGGCCCGAAGGAATGGTCATTAGGAGTTTATTGCCCCATAGTATTTTAGTATTGGCTGTAAATTTTTTATATGCAAAGTTTAGTTAAGATCCATTAATTAACACAGTAGCTAACGCTTAAACTAATTTTTATATAGCTCATTTAAGCAAAACATGACATTATGGGGCCCCGTCGTCCGATGAGTGTTAAATTTCGAAAAAAAGTTGCCAGTTACCATCCCGGTAGCATACTAAACCGTCTCAAAAAGGTTCATGACGATCGGGTGAATGGTTTAAGTCAGCTATAAAGGACATGCACAGACACACACAGACACACACAGACATACTTTGATTTTTATAAATATAGATATAGTGAAATAAAACGACATATAGGGGGCCCGGGCCTATTCGGTGCGAGATTTAAATTAAAAAAATGTTTCATTTTAATTCAATTGCATCAGGTTTATCAAGATCATTAAAATGTGAAACGGAAAAATATCTTAACATATATGAAAAAATACATTTGGGGCCCCCGGCCCCGAAGAAATCGACATGAAAAGTTCAGAAACTTTAAGTATTTTAATATGGGCTACCAAGTTTTTGTATACAATTTTTGGTTTAGATCAATTCATTTACTCTGTAGCTAACGCATAAACTGTTTTTATAAAGCTCGAATAAGCAAAAAACGACATTAAGGGCCCCAGGGCCCAATTATTGCAAGAAATATAGTGCGAAACATATGTTCATTTGAAAAAAATTTCAAAATACATACATTTATTTATATTTCTCAATATTGTTAAAAAATTTGAATGGACTATAAAATATTAAACATTTACTAAAATAGACAGTTTGGGCCCCCTGCCCCGTGGGAATGAAAATTAGGAGTTCAGTGCCCTATCGTAATAGAATATAGACCCTTGATTTTTTATATACTAAAATGGGTTAAGATACATTAATTTTCTCAGTATTTTAATCTAATACTAATTTTTATACAGCTAATATAAGAAAAAAAACGACATTTAGGGGCCCGTGGGCCCATTCGGTGAAAGATGTAAATTTCAAAAACCTTTTCATTTTAATTAAGTTTCCTCATAGATATATTCCTCAAGATCGTGAAAAATTGAAAAATTGAGTGGGGGAAAATACATTAAACATATCCGATGAGAAGACATTTGCTGTCCCTGGCCCCGTAGGAATGGACATTTGAAGTTATGTGCCTACAGTATTTTAATATGGGCTACCAAGTTTTTGTATTCAAATTTTGGTTAAGATCCATTCATTTACTCAGTAGCTAACGCATAAACTAATTTTTATATATCATATATAACCAAAAAAGACATTAAGGGCCCCGGGGCCCATTCTGTGCAAGATATAAAGTTCAAAACCCCTGTTCATTTCAATTTGTATAATAATTGATACATGTGTCATTATTTGTCAAGATTGTTAATGACTGAATGGTGAATAAAATCTTAAACGTTTAAGAAATGTGAATTTTTGGGCCCCCAGCCCCAAAGGAATGAATATTAGCAGTTTAGTGCCCTATAGTATTTTAATATTGGCTATCAAATTGTCATATACAAAGTTTGGATAAGATCCAACAATTTACACAGTAGCTAGCGCTTAAACTAATTTTTATATAGCTCATGTAAACAACAAATGACATTATGGGCCCCCGGTGCCCCAAGAGTGTTAAATTTAGAAAACAAAGTTGCCAGTTACCATCCCAGGTGGGTACTTAACAGTCTCCAAAAATTTCACGACGATCGGATGAATAGTTTAGTCAGCTATAAAGGACATGCACACACACACAGACATACTTTGATTTATATATAATAGAAGATATCAGAAAAAAGACATTTAGGGCCCCTGGGCCCATTCAGTGCAAGATATAAAGTTCAAAACCCCTGTTCATTTCAATTTGTATAATAATGGATACATGTGTCATTATTTGTCAAGATTGTTAATGATATTGACTGAATGGTGAATACAATCTTAAACTTTTAAGAAATGTGAATTTTTGGGCCCCAAGCCCCAAAGGAATGACTATTTGCAGTTCAGTTCCCTATAGTATTTTAATATTGACTATCAATTTGTCATATACAAAGTTTGGTTAAGATCCAACAATTTACACAGTAGCTAGCGCTTAAACTAATTTTTCTATAGCTCATATAAGCAAAAATGACATTATGGGCCCCCGGCGCCCCATGAGTTTTAAATTTAGAAAACAAAGTTGCCAGTTACCATCCCAGGTAGGTACTTAACAGTCTCCAAAAATTTCATGACGATCAGATGAATGGTTTAGTCAGCTATTAAGGACATGCACACACACACACACAGACATACTTTGATTTATATATATATAGATTTAGTAACATTTATTTGTATTTATGTATTTAATACTTTAACAAATGTATCAACGAAAGCATTGAAAAAGTGAATCTTTAAATTATTTTTTTAAGTAATTTTTTGGTTGTGATGTATTGTAAAAATTAAAAATGTTTTTGAATTTGTTTTTTTTCTTCTTCCTTTTATTCTTTTTGCTTCGAATTACAATCTAAGAAAAATGTGCATAAATTTCAATCCGGTTGGCATTATAAAGATAAAAAAATAATTTTCCCTATAAGATTATGTATTTTCATATTATAAATGTATTTCCCATTATTGTTGAACCGCTCAGAAACGATTGATTTATTTAATATGAAGTTTTGCTCGGAACAATATAGCTGCTCATAAGATTAATGAGAAGATATTAAATTCTGATTTTCTTTCTTGATTAGGCTGTTTAGCGGGGAAGTATTATAATCGAGCTAAAAATCGGAAATCAAGATTTTGATAAATCTCGAAGTTGCACACCTTCTTTCGATGAAAAAATCCCAACTTTTGAAAATATGCTGTATGTGTGTGCGTCCCGTCTGTGTGTATGTTTTTGTGTGTTCGAACACTAAAGCTTGAGTACCGTTTCAGTTAGGTGAACGGAATTTCATAAATAAGTAATAGATCCTATATGTAGCTTTCACACCAGTGCCGCACCACAAAGCACCGACACTGATGTTTTTAATATGGCATTGTTTTGAGAAAACTTAATTAGCAAATAAAATGATAAGATCTTATTTTTAACCTAATAAAATGTAATTTAAATTCATTGAGACATAATATTTATAACTTGTGTTTTATAAATGTTTTATATATGTTAAATTTAAGAAAAATATAAATTTTAATAAATTGCGAAGAAATAAGGTATTTAAAATATATTATTAAAAATAGTTTGTAACTATGAGTTTTTTTATAAAGTTTTTTATTTATATTTAAGTCTTAAAACAGTCTCTCCAGATGCAAGACTGTTTTGAATGGTATTTAATTTTAACCAAGTGGCACGCCACTTGACTTCGATCCCTACAATTAGGGATACACTGTCAATAAACATTTATCATTCTCCTACCTATTGGCTCGACATTTCAATCCCGTTACTAGGGACTGGACGTAAGCTGGGCATATCAACCCGGGTACTAGGGACTGGACATTAGCTGGACATATTAAACCAGGTACTAGGGAGTGGACGTTACCTGGACATATCAACCCAGGTACTAGAGCCTGGACGTTAGCTGGACATATCAACTCAGGTACTAGGGACTGGACGTTAGCTGGACATATCAACCCAGGTAATAGGGACTGGATTTTAGCTGAACATATCAACCCCGGTACTAGGGACTGGACGTTAGCTGGCACATGCCACACTATGACATGGTACAAGGGCTAGACTAGGCGACCAGCAAAGGACACGTGCTGGCGAGAGTAATGGGAACGTTAAATAAAGTGTGGGACAGAGAGAATGTTGGCAACTTTATTAAGGACTATGAGACCGCAATGAATTTTTATTTTCCGGTTACATGTGATCGGCTGAGGGAGGGGGTGTGGTTAGGGGTTTGATAGCCTTCTACCGATGCCTTTTAGGTGACTTATAAAAGTTAAACATTAATGATCAGGTAAGGTGGACGTAACAACAGCTTGACTGGTTGACGGTCTCACAAGGGTTTCATTCATTAGTTCTTGCTCGTCAAAGTAAAAGTCTCCGGATCCAAATCGTTAAAACATCTCACACCCCACGTTGGGAGTCTTGAATATTATTTTTAACAGAAATTGTAGAAATGCACATCTTGGGATGGGTAAATAAAACATAAACTAAACTATTACTAGCTATTACAAACATACAAACGCATCAACGCCTTGACTTACCTCAGAGGCATGGGACTTTTGTCACAATCTTGAATTCGCATTGAACGTTGACTGCTTTTCAGTGAATATTTTATTATTTTTGTTTTGGGCAATCGTCTCGTCATGGATTAATAACAAAATACAAATAAATTAATGTAACGAATATAATGAGAAGAAAGTCGTGTCCTTAGTTAAATCTTTTTATAGATTTTCCATATTTTTTAAAGCAAGTTTTCAGAATAAAAACAATTGCATAATAACCACGTCTTATATTTACACAAGTAAACAACATTTGTTTAGTTTAGGATTCGTTGATGTTCATGAAGCATTTATCATGTTTTTTTAAGCTTGACAAAATGATTGATATTTTCTTACAATCATTGTTAACGTTTGGTCTAATGTTTTTCTCAATAAACTTTTTTAGTCTATAGTAATTATTATAATTATTAAGGATGCCTAGTATATTTACTGAATTAGAAATTCAATTGTTTAAGTTATTGATGATTGCGAATGATAGTTTGTATTAATCTATTTGTTGTTTGTATTATTTATGTTTTATTTAGCACATATAATACGTTTTTCTTTTTAATGAATATTCCATGTTATTAAAACATATGACATTGTAGGGAGAAGTCAAGCCATTTATTACAAGTTTTTTTTTAATGTAAGCTTGACTTTGTCTACTTTTTGTTATTTTCTTTATTGTTCCCTTCTGTCAATCTATTGATTTTAAAAAAAAATTAAAAAAATATTTACAGTGTTGTTAATAAAATTACTTAAAATTACTGAAGCAATGCAGTTTTTTTTTAAAAAGTATTTTATTTTATATAACATGAATTTGCTGGTATTTATTGAATCCCTTATATTAACTTCATCGCCTTGTTTGTCGTGATCTCTTGCTCAGACGGAAAAACGAAAGTAAAACGTGACCCACTTCCCGTGATGCTGTCGAAATGACATTTTGCACATAGACTTGTGTCACCTAACAATGCACTGTTTCAAAATTTCAGATCGATCAAATGCACCGTAATTAAATTAATTCATTTTTAGTTTATCTCTATGTAAATTTATGTCGCCGTCTGCTATAGGTGACCTCCACGTGTCACTGGAATTCACTCCTGCCATCGATGACCACATTCCCCCCTTCCGTTTTACAGCAAAGGTAGTTCAGTCACGTTCAGTCTGTAAATGTTTGTCGCGCGGTGTGTATAATATTGAGTAGATTCAATACTCTTAGTTATGTCTCATATATAAGGTATTTATAGTAAAAAAAATTTGTTTTTACGGGTTGTTTAATTTTCATTTATTTACTTTAAAATGAGTACAGATTGCGTTCACAGACGATGCCGATCTGTTAAAAAGTGACACAGCTTTCACCGGCCACGGTTATAAGGGTTCAACGCCTTTGATTCCATTAGTAGGGTTAGGGTACCCATTGGTTAAAAAGTGACACAGCTTTCACAGGCCACGGTTATAAGGGTTCCACGCCTTTGATTCCATTAGTAGGGTTAGGGTACCCATTCGGAGCTGTTTGGACACCTTGACACACTTGGCACGTGAACAGATACTTGACTTTCCATGGATTCGAACCCGTGATCATCGTTACGCTAGACGAGCTGCCATGCCACTCGACTACCGTTTTAAGTTAATTTTCTTTCATCTTATCAGCGTTTAAAAAAAAACAAAAAAACACTAGCTTAATGGTGAGTTTTGAAAAAAAGTTTTGTTAATATTGAAAGTTGGTTCTCTTCTATGTAATATTGATAAACAATAGGACTGATACAAATGAAATGAAATTACTCCTAACCCACCTATAAAAATGAATATTTCTTTACAAAAAACAGTCCCGTTAAAATTTAAAGATCTCACTCATCTACACATTGATTTCAATACATTGGTTTTAAAAATGGTGATCTGGACTTTGATTGACAGATTCAGTACAGATTGTAAACATAGGAACATTTTAAAAGTTTATGTTATATATTTGTTTACTTATTTTTTTTAAATTCAAAGCATCACATGTATTTTTAAATACTTTTTATAACTCGCGGTATCTGCTTGCTTGCTTGAGGCGGGCGGTGCCGAAAAAACTTTGGATCGATTTTAACCCACTTCCTCGTAAGTTAGCGAGCTGAAATTGTGCAGGCAGGCCGATAATAAAAATCAGGTATAAAAACGTCAGTTAAATCGAATGTACCGTAATTAAATAAACTAATTTTTAGATTATCTTGATTTATCTCTATGTAACATTTAAAAAAAAATTTCTATGGTGTCGTGGTGCGCATTACATTAAACAACTTTTACGAGACATAACTAAAGTTTGGGATTTTTGGATTGTCTTGCGCTGCGTATTATAATGAACATTCTTTTAGTTATGTCTCGTATGTAAAGGATTTACAGTCAAAAACGTGTTTTTTTACGTTTTTTTATTATGTCTATGAAACATGTAGAATATATAACCTGTAACCGAGTATCTTTCTTACAAACATTGTAAGAAAATAGATTATACAGACTTTTTTAACTTTACAACAACAACAAATACAAACAGTAAACTTGCAAGTAGACTCGAGATATTATTTTTCAATGTTGATGCAGCGTGACACATGTGTACAATATTGACTAACACAAAGATAACATTTGTTATTTCATCATTACTTTGTAGGACGTATTGACTAACACAAAGATAACATTTATTATTTCATCATTACTTTGTAGGACGTATTTACTAACACAAAGATAACATTTATTATTTCATCATTACTTTGTAGGACGTATTGACTAACACAAAGATAACATTTATTATCTCATCATTATTTTGTAGGACGTATTGACTAACACAAAGATAACATTTATTATCTCATCATTACTTTGTAGGACGTATTGACTAACACAAAGATAACATTTATTATCTCATCATTACTTTGTAGGACGTATTGACTAACAGAAAGATAAAATTTATTATCTCATCATTACTTTGTATGACGTATTGACTAACACAAAGATAACATGTATTATCTCATCATTACTTTGTAGGACATATTGACTAACACAAAGATAACATTTATTATCTCATCTTTACTTTGTAGGACGTATTGACTAACACAAAGATAACATTTATTATCTCATCATTACTTTGTAGGACGTATTGACTAACACAAAGATAACATTTATTATCTCATCATTATTTTGTAGGACGTATTGACTAACACAAAGATAACATTTATTATCTCATCATTACTTTGTAGGACGTATTGACTAACACAAAGATAACATTTATTATCTCATCATTACTTTGTAGGACGTATTGACTAACAGAAAGATAAAATTTATTATCTCATCATTACTTTGTATGACGTATTGACTAACACAAAGATAACATGTATTATCTCATCATTACTTTGTAGGACATATTGACTAACACAAAGATAACCTTTATTATCTCATCTTTACTTTGTAGGACGTATTTACTAACACAAAGATAACATTTATTATCTCATCATTACTTTGTAGGACGTATTGACTAACACAAAGATAACATTTATTATTTCATCATTACTTTGTAGGACGTATTGACTAACACAAAGATAACATTTATTATTTCATCATTACTTTGTAGGACGTATTGACTAACACACAGATAACATTTATTATTTCATCATTACTTTGTAGGACATATTGACTAACACAAAGATAATATTTATTATTTCATCATTACTTTGTAGAACATATTGACTAACACAAAGATAACATTTATTATTTCATCATTACTTTTACTACGTATTGACTAACACAAAAATAACATTTATTATTTCATCATTACTTTGTAGGACGTATCCAAATCTGCGATAAACGTTAATGGAAGTAATAATTTGGGTGATGTAATTAAATATAAACTTGTGAATAATGTGTGTCTTAAACAAATGGATCACCCTAAAAAGAAAATGTATTATTTATATTTTATTTTGAAAAAAAAATCCGCCTTCAGTTCGAATAAAGTTATCCGCAACTGCTAAATAAAAAAAACAACTTTGTTACAATTTATTAAAACATTCACAGAATAAAAAAAATTAAATGAATATGTAACGTACTTGGAGATGTTTAATAATATATTATAGCTTCCGGTAGAGAAGTCGAATCTTGTAGAATGTAGACAAGGACCCTGACGATCTACAATAACAACACCGTTATTAAATGTGCCTGCAGAAATCACCTATGACCCGCTCGTAAGCCGACCCCCCCCCACCTCCCCAAACCTTTACCCTAAGTTTTGTCCCAAAAAAATAGGCTTTAGGACAAGAATATACGATATATCATTTGGCTGTCGGACTATAAAATTTGTTGTTTTTTTATAATTAAACATGACAGGCTCTTAAAATTGCATGAAATAATTTTTTTATATAGAAAAATGCACTAGTAACTGTATTCGATGCGTGTAAAAAAAAGAGTGATTAAAACAATTGCAAATTTTTGTTAGCTGGGAGATTTATTTACTTGTAATAGTACACGCGATTTTTTAGACTTTCCTAAGGGAAAAGATGGATTGTAAAGAAATTATGGAAGTTTTTAAAGATGACAAAGATTGCAAACAGGAGAATTAAGAACTTGGAGAGAAGTAAATTATTTATAAAGTTAAATTAAATATAAGATGAATGAAAGAGCAGTAACACATTTTGTTAACATCAATATTGTTAACATCATGAGAGAATCCTTGGATGAGCAGAAATTGTACAACAATATAAACAACATAGACAATTTAAATACGCAATTTTGTTTTCTCCAATTAATTTACTTATGGTATAAACGTTCATTTATTTGTAAATAATCTTTAAAAAATGGAAGGCTAGGTTAAAGGAATGGTAGCCCACGTCTCCGATTTAAAAATGTCTGCCAGAGAGACATAAAAGCAGCCATAAAAACACAAGTGACTGGGAATGCAAAGCAGAAGACATATCTACGTGGCGCACATTTGTCAAAGAACGCGTCATAGTAGTCGAGGAACGCAGGATGAAGGAGGCTACAGACAGAAGAGCTAGGAGAAACCAAGCTACCTAGACACACTCCCCCCACACGCTCGCCATTCGATCTCGGAGTCAAAAGCCTCGAGCACCAGGAGCCCCGCCCTTTTCTTCAAAACCACCCACAACAGGAAACCCCCCCGGACCCACATCGCCACGCACCCCCCAACCCCGCCGAACCACGCAAAACAAAATCCCCGGAAGTGTCAAGTTCCAGCCCCGCCTAGATGCTACCCCGCATGTCTCCAAAAGAGCTATCCCCCCACCCGCCCCTTAGCCCCGGCACCCGCCTACCACCGCATAAGCTCCAAGCGTGCGGAAAACCCCCCCCCCCCCCCCCACGACGACACACTCCAAACCCCCACTATTCCCCCCACCACCCCTACACATAAACCGACGCCTCCCGCCACATTTTGGGCCGCAGGGGGGGGTCGGGCGGAGCGGGCCCTTTTCCCCCATATGCGGGACCTCACCCATCAGGACAAAACCAGCTAACTGATGCCACGCGGAACCCAAAGGGACACTCCAATTCCTCTGGGCGCGCCACACGCGACCCACAGCCCCCCACCGTATCCCTCCTACTCAAATCCCAACTGCCCCCCCAGGCCCCAACACCAATCGACGACTGAGGCCGCAACTCACCCTAGCACACCCCGGGCCTCTCGCCAGTGGCAGCACTCGCGCGAGGCAACTCTCCGCTTCCGGCTTCCGTCTCGCCAAAAGAAAGAATGAAGGCGAACCTCGGACGGAAAAGCCAGGAGGATAACTCGACTGTTTTGATCTCCGACCACCGGGTGTTTGTTTTCCTTTTTTATTTTTTTTTATTTTTTGCTCCTCTTCCCTCTCCCTAGGATAAACTTACAGTTCACAAACCCTAAAAACGGCGCCCGTCATGCGCTGCCCGACTTGCCCGCTCCACCCTCTTTCAAATCTCGCCTCCGTTTTGCCCTTTGGGCCGCACTTCCAATCCCCTCACGTTCGCTTTTTTCTTTGGACCTCAAGGATGTAGGACCTGGCCCACCTCCCCCCCACGGCTTCCGCACCCTCCATCCCCCCCCTGCTCCTGGGCACCCCTTCTCCAGCTCCGAGCCCATCACGCAACAGAAGACAGGACTAAAGAAAAAAGAACGCGAACATGAACAAACTACAATAACCAGAACACACTCGAAAGGTAATACACCATATTGCCTCGACTAAGACTCACAAACATGACTCGACACAGAAAAAAAAAGAAAGCTCAATACACCAAAGAGAATCTAATCTCAATGAAGAAAAAGAATCTCCCTGCGCATCCTCGGTCTCGCCTCTAACAACGGGCACCACAGAAAACGCTAACAGAAACAAAGAGGAAAAAACCAAATCCTCCCGCAACCAAAACGACTCATCCATAATCTCTATTGGGCCCTTGTTCTTCAGAACTCCAAGAAACATGACACAACCAAAGCACGAAACTCAAAACAAATAACATTCAGCAAACCAACAGAAAAAGCGCACACTAAAACATGCCGTCTTCGTTGAAAGCAACAAACAGAAACACTAAAAAAAAAAAGGAATGAAAGTGCGGATAAAGAAAGGAAAAAATTAGTGGGGTTTTTTGGTGTCGTGGGCAAGACGTGCTGGCCCCCTCCCCGCGTCTCACACCCCAAACTCTGCCGGCTGCGAGACCGGACCCCCCCACCCCCCAACCCCCCCCCCACCCCCCCCCCCCCCCCCAATAGCCACACTTGGTGTATACATCCGCGTCCACCTCGGGCCCACGTATGCGCATCCTCCAACCACTGCCACCTCATTTCCGCGTAGGCCTTCGTCGTCAACCCTCCCGCTCCTGTCATGCCCTCCCCCGTGCTGCTCCCCCCTATCCTCCTGTCTCTGAGGGATGTTGCGGAGGGGCATTTGGTTGGTGGCGGGTTCCGCCCCCAAAACCCCTCAACTCAGCTGCCCCTCCCGCCGCTACCCCCCACCCCCACCCCTTCGCAATCTCGATCTCCCCCCCCGCACCACCCCTGCCGCCTTCTCCCCCGTCGCATACGTACTCTCCCCGACCTCTCTCCGGCTTGACCTGCTACCCTTGGGCCCTCACAATTGTGCTCCCATACCACTTTGAGCGATTAATGCCGCTCCCGCCCGCCGCCCACCTCTCCTCAACACGTGAAGGGCTCTTGCCGTGGCCCCTCCCACGTCCCTTCCACCGCCCCCCGCTCCCCCCACCGCGCTTCGACAGACCAAGGCCGGGAGAACCCTCTGTTCCCCTCTCTGCCACTCCATTTCGACCCCGCCCCCCCCCATCACCCCGCCTCGAATCACTTTCCACTCCACCGACCCTTATCGTCCTCCGAGCCCCTCGCCGCCTGCTCAACGCGTGACCACCCCACCGCGACCGCAGTTATCTTCCCACGCCCCCACCCCTTGCCGACTACACTCCCCCCGCGCTCCTCCCATCCCAACCCGCGGACCCACCCCCTGGTGCTGCGGCGCTCCGCTCCTGACCCTATCACCCACACCGGCCCGCACCCCGCCAAGTTTGCCCCCACGGCATCCCGCCGGCAGAACGCCCGGCACGACGTCCTGGCCGACCACGCCCAATCAAACACCCCTCATGCATACTCTCAATAGGTCGGCGGCGCCCAACACGGCACGGCGTGACACGGCACGGGTGGCGCGGAATCGCTCGACCACTGGGGGCAGGGCCATCTCCATTTTATCTTTGCCCCCGTCCATATGCCTGGAACCCCTCCCGCTACACCCCACCTTACCATCCCGGACAATCCCATACCTCTCGTTCCACCATCCTCCCCCCCCACTACCCCATCCCCCCTCTCCCTTCACCGCGCTCGCCTCCGACCCCCCATTGTCGGCGCTCGGTCCGGAGCGGCTACCCTCCCCGGGGAACCGATGGGCTCATACCGATTTCTCGAACCCCCCTCCCACCCCCCTACCCACCACCATCTAGCCCTACAGGGCCCAAAAAAAAACGATGGCTCGGGCCGGCGCACGGTCGCGCCTCCGCCCACCCATGAAGACTCGCGGCGCCTCGCGCGTCGACGGAAGTCGCGGCCCGCTCCGCCTGGCATCGGAGCCTCGTGCTGGGCGCGGCACACACCTTGCCACCCCATCCCCAGCTAGGCGAAATCAGAATATAAATTTGTAGTGAGGTTAAAAATTGTAAGACGTGACTGGTCCTACAGATACTCACACTAATGCAGAGCTAGGAAAAAGAGAGGTGTGATCTAACAGAAAGCGGGGGGGACGGGGTGGAGTGAAAAACGGAGAACAAGAGGGCGAATAACAAATGAGTAATAATTATACAAAGGGGAGGTCAACCTATGTTTAAAATACTCGATAGAAATATATAACGGGGTAAAGATAGGAAAATAAAACGCAATCTGGTGATTAAAGTTAGATAATGATAGAAATGTTTATTGGGCAAATTTCTTCGCTTTATAAATACATGTTTTTAAGTTGAGTGACGGGGTCTGACGAGTATCTCGCCCTTCTTTTCGATGTTTAAAGTGTTGGCTATACTTG
>CALYLW010002345.1:0-5000 GCA_944989445.1 Ampullaceana balthica | reverse complement strand
ATAAAAAAAAAGATAAACAAAACAGAAAAAATAAAAAAATAAAAAAACAAAAAAAACAAAAAAATCAAACAGAATATCATATAAAAGATAAACTGCAAGAGAAAAAGAAGAAAACATCATCATGTAGCACAACTGATAAAAATCAGGGTTAAAAAAAATAAACAAAAAACGAAACAAAAATATAATATAAATATAAAAAAAATAAAAATGAGACGAGAAAAGTAAAGAAATAACAAAAAAAGAAAAAAAAGACAATGAGTAAAGATAAATTATTGTTTTAAAAAAAAGAATTCAAGCCCAGTAGAGTCCCCAGGGGCCAAGAAAAAGACCTACATATATCAAAAACTAAGACAAATAGAGCCATAAAGGAGACGAAAGCTACAAAAAAAATCTGACCCCAAATCCAAAATAAAAATAAAAAAAATTTAAGAAAAAAGAGCTACAAATTAAAAAAGAAAAATTATAATATTAAAAGTAGGAAATAATAATACAATAAAAAAAAGGAGCAAATAATAAGAAAGAAATAATAAAGAAGGAATATTTAGAGATAGTAAAAAGAGAAACGAAAAGAGAGAAGAGTGAGAGAATCCAGATCCTAATATATATTTATATTTATCCTGTGCCAATGTCGTTTTTATGTGTTGCAGTAGTGAAAATATTTTTCTTGGAGGACTATTAAAGTGAGTAGGGAGAAGGTATTAACTGGTAAGGGCAGGACGGAGTGCTACAGCAAAGATGTCAGGGCTGGGTTTGTTGTGGTGGTTTGTTTTGGGGTTTCGTTTGTGGTGTTTTGTTTGAGGGAATGGAAGGGGGGGGGGGGGGTGGGAGGAGGGGGGGGGGGGGGGGGGGGGGTGGGGGGGGGGGGTGGGGGGGGGGGGGGGTGGGGTGGGGTGGGGGGTGGAGGGGGGGGGGGGGGGGGGGGGTGGGGGGGGTGGGGTGGGGGGGGGGGTGTGGGGGGGGAGGGAGGGGGGGGGGGGAGGGGGGGCGGTTGGGGGTAGGGGGGGGTGGGTGGGGGGGGGGGGTGTGGGGGGGGGGGGGGGGGGTGGGGGGTGGGGGGTGGGTGTTTGTGGGGTGTGTGTGGGGTGTGTGGGTGGGGGGGTGTGGGGTGGGGGGGTGTGTGTGGGGTGGGGGGTGGGGGGGGGGTGTGTGTGTGGGGTGTGTGGGGGGGGGTGTGGGGGGGGTGGGGGGGGGTGTGGGTGGGGGGGGGGTGTGGGGGGGTGTGGGGTGGGTGGTGTGGGGTGGGGGGGGGTGGGGCGGTGGGGGTGGGGGGGGGGTGGGTGGGGGGTGTGGGGTGGGGGGGGTGTGGGGAGTGTGGGGGTGTGTGGGTGGGGGGGTGGGGGGGGGTGGGGGGGTGGGGGGTGGGGGGTGGGGGTGTGTGGGTGTGTGTGGGGTGGGGGGGTGGGTGGGGGGGTGGGGGGGGGGTGGGGGGGGTGTGTGTGTGTGGTGGGGGTGTGGGGGGGGGTGTGGGGGGGGTGGGGTGGGTGTGGGTGGGGGGGTGGGTGGGGTGTGTGGGGGTGTGTGGGGGTGTGGTGGGGGGGGTGGGGGGGGTGGGGGGGGTGGGGGTTGGGTGGGTGGGGGGGGGTGGGGGGTGGGGGGGTGTGGAGGTGGGGGGGTGGGTGGTGTGGGTGGGGGGGGGTGGGGGGTGGGTGTTGGTTGGTGGGGTGGGGGTGCGGGTGTGTGTGGGGTGTGGGTGTGTGGGTGGGTGGTTGTGATGTGTGGGTGTGGGGGGTTGTGGGGGGAGAGGGCGTGGGGGTGTGATGGTGAGTGTGTTGGGGGGTGGGGTGTGGTGGGGGGTGGTTTGTGGGGTGTGGGTGTGGGGGGTGTGTGAGTGGTGTGGGGGTTGTTTGGTGTGTGAGGTGGGGATGTGTGTGTGGTGTGGGGGTGTGGGTGTGGGGGTGGGGGTGTTGCGAGGGTGGTGTGGCTTGGGGGGGTGTGTTGTTTGGGGGGCGGGTTAGGTTTGGTGGGGATTGGGGGGGTAGGGGGCTGTGGGGAGTGGTGTGTGGTGGATGAGGGGCTGCTTTGGGGGGTGGGGAGTGGGGTGTGGGCTGGTGAGGTAGGACAGGTGAGGAGCGGATCTGTTTGGGTGGGAGGATAGGTGAAGTGAGGCGCGGGGAGTGGGGGTTCGGGTGGTGGGGTATCTATTTTGGTTGAATTGTGATGGTAGTCAGCTGTGGAGGTGTGGGGGCGGCTATATATTGAGGATGAGAGACGTTGTTTTGTTGGTTTGGTGGTGTGGGGGTGGGGCGTGTTGATGTGTTGATTGTTGGTGTCTTGTGCAGAATATCAGACGATTATTCATAGATTTTGCGGTACCGCTTGGCCTTCGCCGGCGAGTATGGGTGCTCGTTTGTGGGGTGCGTGGGTGAAAGGGGGTGGGTGGGGGGGTTTGGGGTCTTAATTGGGTGGGGGGGGGGTTCTGTGGTGATGTGTGGGGGAATGCGTTGGATAGTGGGTCCGGGGTAGATCTGTGGGGGGGCGACCGACTGGGTGTGGGGCTGGAGGGCGCTGGTGAGGTTGACGGGTCCGGACCGATACGAGGGGTTTGCTGTGGGGGGCGTTGAAGGGATGTGGCCGGGGGGTCGGCTCGTGGGGGGAGCGGGGGTGATTGTCTGGGGGGTGAGCTTTTGGAGGTGGCTGTGTGAGCGGGGGGTGGGGGAGGGAGCGTGGGCGGGGGAGGGCGGGGTGTGGGCGTGATGTGGTGGTTAATGAATTTAAGAATGAAGGACATTTGATATTTCTTTATATTAAATTCTATATAATATTACTTTTTTTAATTTTTTTTTTATTTTTTTTTATATTTTTTTTACTAAGTTTGTATTTTTATTTAGGTTGTATTTTCTTTTTTTTTTGGTATATAAGAAAAAATTGAAATGTTGCATATTTGATGCCTAATTTTATGTATCCTCTACTTACTCCCTCCTCATTTATGTTAAATTGGTGTATTATGCATACTAATATTACCATTTGGTTTTCTTTTTTGGTTATGAGTTTCGGTTTGGGAATCATATGCTGTATTGTCGGTTTGTTTTTCTTGTTTTGTTGGGGGTCGATGGTTAGATTTTTGATTGTGCTAATTTTGTTGTGGGCTCCTATTATCTTGTTGTTAGTTACTTTGTCTTGGTGTGCATGGGTTAGATTGTAATGGTGGGGTAGGCGGCGTGGGGCGTGTTTGGGGGGATGGGTGTCCGGACTGAGGATCGTTCGGTCCGGCTCGACGTGGTGGGTCGGGCTATCTACGTGGTTGGAGCGTTAGTTCGACACCGTAACTACAATGTAATTGCTCATCTTTACACTTTAAAGCAATATGTAGTTGTCCCCCCCCCCCCCCCCCCCCCCTCCCCCCCCCCCCCCCCCCCCACCCCCCCCCCCCCCCCCCCCCCCCCCCCCCCCCCCCCCACCCCCCCCCCCACCCCCCCCCCCCCCCCGGTAGTACAGTTTGTGTCATTGATAGTGGATCAGGTCGACACGTGTAATCATCCTGTTTGTTTTTGGGTCGTGGGGTTTGTACTGCTATTCTCTTATTTTTGGAACTGTCTTTGTGTACAGCTAGTGGCTGTGTGTTTGGGTTCGGGGGGGTTTGGGGTCGTTGTTTTTATGATAGGTGGGGTGCGGGTGGTGGTGGTGAGTCGTGTTTTGTCTTTTTTTTACTTGTTCTACGCAAATTTAATGATAACAATATAAAGTTGTTGATGCTTCGTTTGTATGCTATGTAAAATAGAAATGTTGTGTTTGATGTAATTGTATATTTGAATGTATGTTTTTTCTTCGGTCATAGATTATATAAATGTTTTTTTCTTGTTTTTGTTTAATATAAATCTACCCTCCTAGTTTTCTTAAACTCGCTCTTAATGATGCTCAATATTATTATTTTATTACATGATTAGGTATTGTATTTGGTTTTAATGATTTGTTTTTTTGTTACCATAATTGTCAATGGTGGGTATCTCTTTTTTTTGATATTAGTTTATTTTAATGAAAATTTACTATTTAATATGTTTTATATGGAAAAATAGTAGGAAAGTAGAAAATATGGTGGAAAAAAAAAATAAAAGAACGAAAGAAACAATTATAAAAAGAGAAAAAACGGAGAGGAAAAGCAAAAGAAGAAAGAAGGAAAAAGAGCATAAAAAATAAGAAGAATAAAGATCAAGAAAGAATGAATAAGAAGAAAGGGGATGGAAAAAAAAAAAAAGAATATTTTACTAAGGAAAAGAAAATATGATAATTGTTGGAAAAGAATAGAATTAGTTGTCTATAGATTTTTTTGTGATTTGGTTTTTTGTGCGCCTCTCCCATGCCGTAATTGTTTTTTTGCATAAGATTGGGTGGTGTAGTTTTTTGTTCCTGATCTGGTGCTTCTTCCGAGTAGGTGTCTAGGCAAGAGGGTTATGTATAAGAAGAATGAGTGGAGAGGTAGTTTGGGATTTTCGCCTTCACTTAGGAATGAAAATACACATTCGGTCTTGGTATGTTGTCTTTGACAGAGGTTTGGGATGGGTGGTTACTGATTATGTGCGTTGTAGGGGGGTGTGGCATCGTGGGGTGGGGAGTCGGGGTCAGGGAGTGTGTGTGTACTTGCTGGCGGCGAACAATATTGCGACCTCGACCCAGCCGGCAGGCGGGGGGGGGGGAGCGACGTTTTGGAGGCAAGTGATAAAGTCTTAGATTTTGGGTTTGGGGGGTGGGGGTTGTGGGGGGGGGTGGCGGGGGGGGGGGGGGGTGTGTGGGGGGGGGGGGAGGTGAGGTGGGGGGGGGGGGGGGGGGGGGGGGGGGGTGGGGGGGGGTCGGGGGGGGGTGGGGGGGGGGGGGGAGGGGGTGGGGGGGGAGGGGGGGGGGGGGGGGGGGGGGGGGGGGGGGGGGGGGTGGGGGGGGGGGGGGGGGGGGGGGTGGGGGGGGGGGGGGGGGGGGGGGTGGGGGGGGGGGGGTGGGGGGGGGGGGGGGGGTGGGGGGGGAGGGGGGGTGGGGGGGGTGGGGGTGGGGTGGTGGTGGTGGGGGTGGGG
>CALYLW010002344.1:0-54381 GCA_944989445.1 Ampullaceana balthica | reverse complement strand
TGCTATAAGATGTGCTCTAGAATCAAAGATGTGCTATAAGATGTGCTCTATATAATCTAAGATGTTGTCACATGTAATTAACATAATTTTGTGACGTAAGGTCACGTGTATAAGAAACGCGGGAAGAAAGGAGCATTTCTATTGATTGAAAGTGTTGGGCAAACAGTGGTGTGTAGATTTCCGTCGAGGAAAGATGTATGGTGCATGATTCAAGATTTCCACATTATATTACCTCAAATAAAATCTGTGTGTACATATATATATATATATATATATTAAAGTTGTTTTGGATATACGAATTCTTCAGTGAATTATTGTGCACAAGATTATTTACTGTGAGAACGCCTACATAAAGAGAAACATATAGCTACAGTTACATTGGTGCAGAAGTGAAAGTTCTATGTGAACACTGTACAAGAGATTTTAAGAAGGAGGTTTCGTGGAAATAAGTATTGGATATTTCCAAAAAAAGGAAAGTATTCATTAAAATAAGAAATATTGGCAGCTATCGTATTTTTTGAATATTCAAGTTCGTAAGAAGCTGTGAATAAACTTTTGTGGTTCAATTAAAAATACAAGAATATTTCAAAATGGTGGCATACAGGCACATGGTCATGGCGTGCGGTATATACAACTAGGTCGCCTAGTTTGTTCTACGTCACAGTCGACGACAGTACAAGCATACTACACAGTGCTGGAATCTGCGTCGTGTAGGCTTACTGAATGGTGACACACGGTGAACATATATAGGTCGTGACGTCAACAAGCTCAATGCTAGTTGATTCCAGGAAATATTTGTAAACATAACCTGGAACTTGGAAGGCTATGGACTATTAATTATGAAGTGTGAATTATAAATAAAGGAAGGAAAGTTGTATCCATTCATTGTGTGAAGAGTTTGATAATTGCAATTTTGGATTAATGGAGTGAACTAAATTGTTTAAAAACTACTCAAAAATTGAAATTTTAACCAAGTGACTTTTATTCAAAACGATTGGACCATTTAATATATTTTGTCAATCTGAGGGAGCGTATATATAAAGTATACTAAAGATCCCGTGTGAGGATTCTTTTGTTGTCTCATCTTGTCAATACTAGATTTCATGGTTTAGACGTGTCACTTATTTGAACTTAACATTTTGAATTCAAGATTTTTCATTTGGAAGATTTATAACTTTATCAACATATACCTAAATTCCTTACTAAATTGCTTAACTCATATTATTCAATCAAACAAAACATGGATTACTACAAGGAATTAACTGCCATAGCTAAAGAGATCGGACTAAAGGGAAAAGAAATGAGATATTTCATTGAAGAAAAAGTAAAAATAATTGAAGAAAAAGTAGGAATTGTAGAAGAAGAAGAGAGGCAAAGACGCATAATTGAAAGAGAAGAAAAGATGCGAAATATAGCCAAATTAAGAGAGAAGCTAAGAATAGCTGAAGAAAAAGTAAATCACAGTTTAGCTGAAGAGAAGCTAAGCATAGCTGAAGAAAAAGAAAAGCAAAGAATTGCTAAAGAAGAAGAAAAGCTAAGAATAGCTGAAAAAAATAGAAAATCAAAGAATTGCTGAAGAAAAAGAAAAGCAAAGAATTGCTAAAGAAGAAGAAAAGCTAAGATTAGCTGAAAAAATAGAAAATCTAAGAATTGCTGAAGAAAACGAAAAGCAAAGAGTTGCTAAAGAAGAAGAAAAGCTAAGAATAGCTGAAAAAATAGAAAATCAAAGAATTGCTGAAGACAAAGAAAAGCTAAGAAAAGCCGAACAGAAAGAAAAAATGGTTAAGAGACAAGTAATATCTGCAGCAATACAAATTAAAAGTCAAGAAAAAAGGCAAGGTATGAGAAACCAGAATCTGCCGAACCGAGGCAACAGACAAACTATTTGTTGGTACTGTAACAAGCCAGGACATATGGCTAAGCAGTGTTACCACAATAAAGGAAAACCAAATAGGGTGTCACCTAATGACAGCTCTATCAGAAAGAAAATAGAAGAAAGATCAAAACAAGATCATTTTGAAAACAAAGGTAGACAAGCATGGAAAGAAAAATATAATCATAATTCCAGACATATAGATTATGATCAAGATCGACAATCATGGAGAGAAAAATATAATCATAATTCCAGACATAGAGATTATGATCAAGAAAGACAATCATGGAGGGAAAGAAATAATCATAATTCCATACATAGAGATTATGATCAAAGTAGACAATCATGGAGAGAAAAATATAATCATAATTCCAGACATAGAGATTATGATCAAGAAAGACAATAATGGAGAGAAAGAAATAATCATAATTCCATAAATAGAGATTATAATCAAAGCAGAAGATCATGGAGAGGCAAATACAATTTTGACTCCAGAAAAAGAAATTATGATCAACCATGGAGAAAGAATGAAAACCAAGACATGAATGATAGAAAAATAATAAAGTTAAATCGAGCACAGAAAGAAACTATTGACACTGTAGCCACTATTAAAAATCAAGTATATGATAAAAGAAATGAAGACCATAGTAGCAGAGAAAAAGATGGTACTAGTGAATCTGAAACCATTCGTGTGGAATCATCTGAAGTAGGAAGAACAATTGGTAGTTTATTTAGCAGAATGAAAGACATAGATAAAGACAATGATTTCCAGATAAAGCTTTCTGACATTAACTCATCTGGTCGAAATTTTATTGAACTATCAGGAAACAAAAATGACATTTTAAAAGCTAAGCAACTTATTAAAAATGCTGGAATTGAAATTATGAATGAACATAATCGAAGTCATGGTTGGTGAATTATTGAACATTTAACAGTCTAAAGAAACATTCAAAGCCCATCGATTTGAATTCATACTCGTCAAATGAAGAATGACTGTATTGAACTAGGCTATGCTATTAGCCGACTACAAATTTGACATTAAACCTGTGAAGGGAAAGGACAATGTGGTTGCAGACATATTAAGTAGAATGACAATAAATAAAGATTGTTGCGTTCTGGGTTCTGGATAAAAGAAGACTAAGTCTCGACTCTTGTTCACGTATACGTCAAGCCTTTATTATTCCTCAATTTATGTACAGCATCTGGTACATGACGTACTCCATTCAACAATGTCCACTCACTCCTACCAGTGCATACATGGACCCTCTGTCCCTAATACCCTGGACACTCGAGCCACCTCGATGTGTCAACAGCTATAACGAGCAAACGCTCTGTTCTACCGTCTAGCCCTAACAAGGACTATGAACCTCCGCACTCGTCCGTCTTCATACGTCTCTCTGTCTCACACACACTATTTATCCACGACACGGCTCTCTAACTTGCATACCGGGTGAATACAATTAACATCATTCTTCACAAGTCAACTCTTGTCACGCACGCCTTGAGCCGACTCACACACTGGCTCACAACAATCTCACAACAATCATTCGCAGTGATTCTCATACCCTGACAAAGACATTCTGTGAATTCCTAAGTGATAAAACCAGAGACTGTATTAATATTAGTCTATGAATTCCTCAATGATAAAACCAGAGACTGTATTAAAAAGACATTCTGTGAATTACTAAATAATAAAATAAGAGACTATATTAATATTAGTCTGTGAATTCCTAAAGGATACAAACAGAGACTGTAATTATATTAATATTATTATTCTTTGAACAATGGACAAGGAACAATGTTTGAATTCCATTGGATTATTAGTTAATTTTAATAATATTGAGTGTTTAAATAATTTAGTTACACAAAATTACAGATGTGTTAAAATTTTCAGTTTCAATTTTTCAGCACAGGTAGACTGTTGCAGTCCTACAGATTTTTGCTCATTATTTTTTATGATTAGACTGTTGCAGTCCTACAGATTTTTTCTTATTGATTCTATATCCAGAAGTTGTATGTAAGAAAATGAATGTTAATTGATGATAAATATTTGAAATTTCAATATAGATATAGATTGATTTGATTTTATGAAGACCAAAAATGTTGTATTTCATAAACATTTTTTTTGAAGGATGGGGGTGAATGTCACATGTAATTAAAATAATTTTGTGACGTAAGGTCACGTGTATAAGAAACGCGGGAAGAAAGGAGCATTTCTATTGGTTGAAAGTGTGTAGATTGGTTGAAAGTGTGTAGATTTCCGTCGAGGAAAGATGTATGGTGCATGATTCAAGATTTCCACGTTATATTACCTCAAATAATATCTGTGTGTACATATATATATATATTAAAGTTGTTTTGGATAAACGAATTCTTCAGTGAATTATTGTGCACAAGATTATTTACTGTGAGAACGCCTACATAAAGAGAAACATATAGTTGTATTTCATAAACATTTTTTTTGAAGGATGGGGGTGAATGTCACATGTAATTAACATAATTTTGTGACGTAAGGTCACGTGTATAAGAAACGCGGGAAGAAAGGAGCATTTCTATTGGTTGAAAGTGTGTAGATTGGTCGAAAGTGTGTAGATTTCCGTCGAGGAAAGATGTATGGTGCATGATTCAAGATTTCCACGTTATATTACCTCAAATAATATCTGTGTGTACATATATATATATATTAAAGTTGTTTTGGATAAACGAATTCTTCAGTGAATTATTGTGCACAAGATTATTTACTGTGAGAACGCCTACATAAAGAGAAACATATAGTTTTAGTTACAGATGTGCTATAAGATGTGCTCTAGAATCTAAGATGTGCTATAAGATGTGCTCTAGAATCTAAGATGTGCTATAAGATGTGCTCTAGAATCTAAGATGTGCTATAAGATGTGCTATAAGATGTGCTCTAGAATCTAAGATGTGCTATAAGATGTGCTCTAGAATCTAAGATGTGCTATAAGATGTGCTATAAGATGTGCTCTAGAATCTAAGATGTGCTATAAGATGTGCTCTAGAATCTAAGATGTGATACAAGATCTAAAATGAGCTATAATATATAAAATGTGCTCTAAGGTGTGCTCCAAGGTGTGCTCCAAGGTGTGCTTTAAGGTGTGCTAAAAGGTGTGCTATAAGGTGTGCTATAAGGTGTGCTCCAAGGTGTGCTCTAAGGTGTGCTCTAAGGTGTGCTCCAAGGTGTGCTCTAAGGTGTGCTATAAGGTGTGCTCTGAAATCACACACTTTCACTTTTCCAATCTGCTCAAATGTTCACATCACGTGACCCGCCTGCCCTGGGGACACCAGGTGATTTGATTGATCGCTTGACGTGACAAATCTGAGATGGGCCCTCCTCAAACATGCGCAACATGTCTGCCATGAACAGATTTGGGAATCGAAAATACCCCCCCCCCTTTCCCCCCTCCACCCAATCGTCCATCCCCCTCTACGGATGTAATCATACTAACGTAATCGTATTCGCACATTCAGTGTGTTTAACCATGATCAAGTTCTCAAATGTGCATATCCGATTCTCTATTTCGAGTACAGGGAGTCCTCAGGTTGCGCCGGTCCCGACATACGCTGTTTTGTTGTTACGAATGAACCCCCATAAAATATAAAAAATAATACTACGCGCCAATCCGTCTTTTAAAAAAAATTCCTTAAAAATATATATAAAAATAAAGAAACAACTACTTTTTCGGTTGATAAGGAATTGTTTTCTCTTCTTTAAATACTTTTTATGTCATTAACTGTTACATTTTTATAACACTGTACGTACAGTACGTTACAGGACAATACGCTTTGTGCTTGTAAGGGGGGGGGAGGATGGGGTCACTCCATTCGATCATTCTCAGTGTCTACGCCATTTTTGGTTGTTAACACCGTCTCTCTCTCGCTGTCTCTCTCTGTCTCTTTCTGTCTCTCTCTGTATCTGTCTCGATGGATTGACGTCGTAACCAAAGGACCTTCTGTATATGACTGCAAGTCTTATTGTAACAGACGTTGATTGCTGTATGTGTGTATGAGTGTATGTGTGTGTGTGTGAAAGAGAAAGAGAGAGTGAGAGATAGATAGAGAGAGGGTGGGCCTTGTCAGCTTGCTATTTAATTATGTGTGTGTATGTGGGGGGGGGGTCGGCTTGGTCGTGGCAAGGTTTTTTGGGTACCTTTATTATATTCTGTTTAGGACAAAATATGTGCGAGACAGAAATCGGGCTTTTAGATAAATATATTTATATATAGTCAGGAAATTTATTATTTATCGGCCGCTATTTCGTTTTTTTCTTCTACTTTTTGACTTCCAATAATTTGTAAGTGATGGGTCAATTAATCGACAAAAAATATTTAAATCGTTAAAAATTTAAAAGATTAATCGAGAAATTTACCGTTAATTTCCGCAGCCCTTATATATATATATATATATATATATATATATATATATATATGTTATTTAACAGGTTATGTATAGGCTTGACAGAACTAACAGAACAACGAATGGTACGGCAAAAAACCTACCCTCAACGAAGAATTAGACTATTTAAAAAATGTATTAAAAAAATAATAAAATCGAAAACTTGACTGCGGTGTTATCCAAAATCAGAAAGAGCAATATTCCTTTAATTTTATTAGTTTTTATCAATTTATATTTCGCTGAAGAAGGCTTTTTAAATCCCTTATATTAACTTCGCGGCCGGTCATCTCATCATCTCATGGGCGGGCGGAAAAACAAAAGTCGAAAATGACCCACTTTCCGTGTTCCTATCAAGCTGAAATTTGGCACACGGACCCGTCTGACCTAACAATACATCGTATCAAAATTTCAGATTGATCGAACGTACCGTAATTAAATTAATGCATTTTTAGTTTATCCTTATATGAGGTATGTAATTAAAATTCACGGTTTGTTATTGTTTTTTCTTCCACTTCCACGTGAGTTTGAGTTGACGCCGACCGTCGTGCAGACACCCCCTCACGTCCCACCCCCATTTACTAAAGACAAGGGACATCACTCGGTGTCAGTCTGTCAATGTTTGTAGCGTTTGAAAATAATCAATACTGTTAGTTATGTCTCATATATAAGGGATTTATAGTCAAAAACTTTGTTTTTACGGGTTTGTTTTTTTACCCAAACGTTCGTTGATCTGTGACGTTCTGTCAGGCCTATACATATCCTGTTTAAATAGCATACATTTTTTAAAATATTCCCTTTTCCTGCTTTATTGGCCCTTGTGTTATTCTATCACTCAGTAGTCAGTGACCCTGATGCCGGCCATTGTTTTAACCAGTGGTATAATGTCCTTAAATATGTCGAAACGTTGAAACACTGAACTCACTTGTAGGTAGGGGGGTGGATGTCGTCACTGCGGGTGCAGATGAAGCCGTGACACTTGTTGTGGCTGATGTTGTTGCTTTGGTTGTAGAATTAGCAGCGTCTGTGGAGTTAGCGGTGAGGTTGTTGGTAATGGTGGCGTTCAGGGAGGTCGTGTTGGTGAAAGTTGTTGACGTAGTCGCCATGTTTGGAGATTCGCTTGTTGTGTCCTGAAAGAAGATATCATTAGACATGACGTCATAGCCAAAACTACCGGAGCTACTCTCTATCCCAACTTTTCGTATGATGGCATTTGTGTTCCCTAGTAAGTTTGAGCTCGCTTACCTACTTTTAAAAGACCTCCTTACGCTGTCACATTCATATTTCTGCCATATGTATAGAATGATATTTTGCTTCGCCGCGTCACATACTCATTTCTGACATATAAAGTATAGAGAAAGATATTTCGTTTCGTTGTGTCACTTACGTATTTCTGCCATATCTATAGAAAGATATTTTGCTTCGCCGCGTCACATACCTTTGTTCTACTATAGCTATCGCATCATATTTGGGTTTCAATTTTTGTTGTTGTTGAGATAAGAATCTAAATGCATGATACATCGACCCCGAGGAAGGCATGATCCCTATGTTTACCTGAAATCTCTGAGTGGAGCATTGGACCATTGTTACAAGTGCAAAAGGAAGTAATTTGTTAAATAGTCCAATTGCTGATTTCCTTCATGTGTTAAATACATGGCTCTAAAATACTAGGTCTAAATTAGTTAACAAAAGCTTTCGTGAAAAATGACAGTGACAACATTTTACATTGGGTTTATACAATTTAAAATCCTTTACATTGTAAGGTCTCTTCTTCACTATCTGTGCATTTGAAGTAAATGTTTAAAGTTCTCAGATGGTCTTACGGGCTAAATTAAACGTTTGAGTGGGCCGCTAAACTGCCCGCGGGCCATAGTTTGCTTTGCCCATCACTCTTATAGCATCATGTTTTTTTTTGAAGGTGACATTTTTAACTAGTGAATATAAACAAATAAATTAATTCTTAAACAAGCTTTCAGGCTTTGAAAAATGTAAAGATTTATTCAAATCTACATCTACATTTGTAATTTCAGAATTATTCAAAGAAGTGATGTAATCTATTTATATGTAATTAGCGAATATAGAAACAAAAAGAAACCATGAATGACGCATGTTCACTAAAGCAGACATCAGTTTAAAAAATTAAAATAACAACAAAAAAAAAGCCATCAACATCCCACCAGGCAACAACTGAAATGGATCAACACAATACATTCATATATTGTATTCTAACTTAAAAAAAAAGGCTCATAGGAAAAGCATATTATTATAGTTTGGCTTATTCTTCCATTTGAAGATCTTTGCAAGTTTACAAAGTTTGGTAACAATACTGAAATAGAATTATACTAAGTCATAAACATTGCAACTTGCCTCAACTGACTTCACTTCACTTCAACAGTAACATCGTATCCTATTCCACGTCAACTGTCACACCATCTGCAACTGGTGACAGACACACAAACTGACTTGTGAATCTTTTAATGTTGTGATGTCTAATAGAGACGTAATCTTGTGTCGTAATCCTGGTGTGACGTAAATCCCCAATACAACCAGCAACAAGAGATCTGACAGGTGGATGCGATGGTGGCACCAACACGGGATTAGCAGGGTGTCCAGTCAGATAACTCTTAGATGGTAATGAAGGTAAACTGTATCCAGGTGAGTGGTAATAAAGGTAAACTGTATCCAGGTGAGGGGTTACAAAGGTAAACTGTATCCAGGTGAGTGGTAATAAAGGTAAACTGTATCCAGGTGAGTGGTAATAAAGGTAAACTGTATCCAGGTGAGGGGTTACAAAGGTAAACTGTATCCAGGTGAGTGGTAATAAAGGTAAACTGTATCCAGGTGAGTGGTAATAAAGGTAAACTGTATCCAGGTGAGTGGTAATAAAGATAAACTGTATCCAGGTGAGTGGTAATAAAGGTAAACTGTATCCAGGTGAGGGGTTACAAAGGTAAACTTTATCCAGGTGAGTGGTAATAAAGGTAAACTGTATCCAGGTGAGTGGTAATAAAGGTAAAATGTATCCAGGTGAGTGGTAATAAAGGTAAAATGTATCCAGGTGAGTGGTAATAAAGAAACTGTCACCAGGTATATGCCTGGGTCTTGGCCGCTGCTCAATGAAAACAGAATAAACTTCTTCCTCATTTTGTTAGCACGCACCTCCTCCCGTTAACAGAGGCGTGTCGGTAAGGTGGGTTCGAAACAGCAGACGATGCGCGTATGAACAAAATGTCTATCTCAGGTCCCTTACATCACTTGATCCAAGACTTACTTTTGGGTAGGGAGCAAACTGTAATAATTAATGGATCTAAATCTGCACTAATAAAGGTTAACTCAGGAGTTCCACAAGGAACTGTGTTAGGTCCCTTACTCTTTTTAATTTATATAAATAATTTACCCAACAACATCTCAACAGGTACAAAAGTTAGGTTGTTTGCTGATGATTGTATAATCTATAGAACAATTAAATCAGAACAAGATAGCAACATTTTACAAAAAGACTTAGATGAATTGATAAAATGGGAAACTAACTGGAGTATGTCTTTCCACCCAGAAAAGTGTCAACTGTTAAGAGTAACAAAGAAAAAGAAACAAATAAATTCAAAATATTACATTCATGGAAAAGAACTGACCCTAAACTAAAGATGCAAAATACTTAGGAGTCTTAATAAATGAGAAACTATCATGGAATCCCCATGTCAATGAAGTTATTAAAAAATCAAACAAAACCTTAGGCTTTATAAAAAGAAACTTTAACAAATGTAATAGAGATATAAAACTAAAATGCTACCTCACTTTGGTGAGACCTGTACTAGAATATGCATCTTCTGTATGGGACCCATCCACCAAAGAAAACATTGATAAACTAGAACAAATTCAAAAAAGAGCTGCCAGATTCATTACTGGAGAATATTCAAAACTGACAAGAATAACACCATTAGTTAAATCATTAAACCTTGAAACACTAGAGGATAGAAGAACCAAGAGCAAAGTAGTAATCATACATAAAGCAATTAATTCTAATTTAGAAATACAACACAAAGATAACTTAATACAACCCTCAGATAGACATAAGGATAAAAACACCTTTCTTATTCCGTATGCAAGAACAAACACATACAAGTTTTCCTTCTTCCCGTCCGGAATTCGGGCGTGGAATGGGTTGCCTGAAGAATCCAGGAAAACCAACACTTTATCAACATTTAAATCTCTAATAAAAATGCAGGACTAAACACAAACCATAGATACGCGTAATACGCAATAATCTTCTGTATAGAAGGAGCGTCTGTAAACAGATAAGATAAGATAAGATAAGATATTACAATGGTTAGTGTTATGTAATGTAAAATAGCGAGGAAATGGGGCGGGACTCGATTTGTTTTCATAGCTGATTAAAATAATTATTGAAACTTACGGGATGTTTTGTTGAAGTTTTTTTTTACTCCGAACATCGGTAGTTATACTAGGAGTCAAACGTTACCCTACTCCACCTCACCAGCTGCCGATAAGGTACAAGGAAGTCATGCAATGCTAGCCTTCCCATTTTACCTCTCGCTTACCTATAGTGCCCGCCGCCTCTGGATCCACCAATTCAATCAATCACGGCTTTGGGCGACGGACCAGGACAAACCATAAGCGGAACATTTCATGAAAAACAAAAGGGACGGATGGTGACTACGCTTTAAGCAACTTAAGGTGCGGTGGGAAAAAGGGGGGGAGGGGGAGAAAGGGTATGAATGGTCCAGGTTTAACCTCTCAAAATCAAAAACATATTTTGTCTGTTTGTTTTAACAAACTTTTTTGTCCTTTAAAAACAAAATCTTTATGCCAGAAACGTAGATCCGCCTACTAGAAGCTCAGGTATTTTAAAACAATTTAACAGCAAAATAGATTTTTAAAAAAAGTTAAACCAAAAAATGCGATTTTTAAAGCCACACCTTTAGTCTCCGACTACTGCACCTGTGGGTTAAGATATTTCTGCTAACTGATATGAAATAAATAGATACTTTTGGGAAAAAAACCTTTCTATAAAATATGCTCTGTTAAAATGTTGGTTTCAAAAAACCGAACACGAAGAAATAACTGTTTGCCGGTATCTTAATATTGACTGTAAAAGACAATTTGAAAAATAAAAATACAAAGTTTTAAAAAATGACTCACCCCACCGGGGGATCGATCCCACGAACGCTTGCGCAAAAAGCGTCTATATATATATTCGATTAGACCACTAGAGCTCGATGACAATTTTCAATTTAAGATATATCAAGCAAAGATTCTCACATACAAACACTGTGCATCACATACAAACACTGTACATCACATATAAACACTGATCATCACATACAAACACTGTACATCACATACAAACACTGTACATCATATACAAACACTGTACATTCCATAAAAACACTGTACATTACATTATTCCAAAAAACTAAATTTAACTTCAGAATTATTTGCCCAAATATTGTGACTTGTTTATTTTAAAAAATGTATGCATTTTTAAAAAAAAGTTTGAACTTGGACTTGAAACACCACAAAGCAACTGCCAGTCATGAAAAAGGTTTGAACTTGGACTTGAAACACCACAAAGCAACTGCCAGTCATGAAAAAGGTTTGAACTTGGACTTGAAACACCACAAAGCAACTGCCAGTCATGAAAAAGGTTTGAACTTGGACTTGAAACACCACAAAGCAACTGCCAGTCATGAAAAAGGTTTGAACTTGGACTTGAAACACCACAAAGCAACTGCCAGTCATGAAAAAGGTTTGAACTTGGACTTGAAACACCACAAAGCAACTGCCAGTCATGAAAAAGGTTTGAACTTGGACTTGAAACACCACAAAGCAACTGCCAGTCATGAAAAAGGTTTGAACTTGGACTTGAAACACCACAAAGCAACTGCCAGTCATGAAAAAGGTTTGAACTTGGACTTGAAACACCACAAAGCAACTGCCAGTCATGAAAAAGGTTTGAACTTGGACTTGAAACACCACAAAGCAACTGCCAGTCATGAAAAAGGTTTGAACTTGGACTTGAAACACCACAAAGCAACTGCCAGTCATGAAAAAGGTTTGAACTTGGACTTGAAACACCACAAAGCAACTGCCAGTCATGAAAAAGGTTTGAACTTGGACTTGAAACACCACAAAGCAACTGCCAGTCATACATGTTTATTAGATAACCTGTCGTTCAACTAAATTTCATGCAGGTAGGTCAGGTAAAAATTCACAAAGATTGTCCTTGACAACGATGTGACTAAAGTGATTCTAGGGCAGACAGACTCAGCGGCGGATCATGACTGCACGGGGCCACTGGCTGCAATTCAAACTGGGGCCCTATCCAGCCAGTGTACCTTTAGATAAAATGATTGCTAGCAGCTAATATAAGACTGTAACTTGTAACTATTCAGCCAAATAGATTATTTATTCATGAAAAAATGAACACGAAGAAATAACTGTTTGCCGGTATCTTAATATTGACTGTAAAAGACAATTTGAAAAATAAAAATACAAAGTTTAAAAAAAATGACTCACCCCACCGGGGGATCGATCCCGCGAACGCTTGCGCCAAAAGCCTCTATATATTCGATTAGACCACTAGAGCTCGATGACAATTTTCAATTTAAGATATATAAGTAATATTCTTAAATAATTTCTATTTGTGAGCCAATGAAATCAGGTTTTTTCGATTACTATTTTAAGACTATCGTATCGGAATAGATATCAGATTAATAATAATAGATACGATTTTATTAATTTATTTAATTATACATAATTTGCAAACTCTGTCATGTCTGTCCATGACGCTATGCGAGGTAACTACCGATAAAAAAAATATATAGAAGTAAAAATGTTGCTTTCGAGATTAGCAAAATGTGTTTCTCGCCATAAAATATTGTGACGTGACGTCGTTATTTGAGCTTTTATTAATGTGTGAAGGGAACGAAGTAAAAAGAGCCATGTTTTATTTGATGTGATTAATATTATTATTATTTTTTTGTATTAAATGTCCGTTTTTGTGTATGTGTCCATGTCAATATTGTATGTGTCCATGTCAATATTACGTACGTAAGTATAAATTTAATTTTCTATATTAATATATAATACATTAGTTTTTCGCTTTATGAAATTTACAATTGGTTGTCGTTTGGTTGTCAAGTTTCGATGCGTTTTGAACTACAAAGCCGTTATTTATTACTGAAAATGAAATTTGTCAACTTATGTTTCAGTTTAGCGTTTGTTTTTCTTTTATACACTTTGAGATTTCATATTTGTATGTTTTAAAAAATAACATATTTAAAAATCGGACTCCTCCCCACAATATATTTTTTTAAATTGTTATTTACATGTAATATTTTAATGCGTCTTAGACTAATATTGAGAGAAAAATCTTTGCTTTTAATATAGAACTGGGAGGGGTGCTGACTTGAAAATAACGAAAACGTTTATTAGAATTCCTAAAACGTGTATATTAAATTTTATATACGATTACCTAAAGATACTTTAATATTTTCTTTTATCCAGTTTCAAAGATTTCATGCAAAATAAATAGTTCGTTGTTATTCATATTTGTAAATAGTTACAATTTTTTATTTACATGTTTTTGATAATGTAAAGGTAATAATGTATGGACCAATTAGCGCATGAACGGACAAGTCATAATAGATCTTAAAGAGGTGCTCACTTGACAATAATAAAAACGTTTATGTGAATTACTAACACGTTTATATTAAATTGTAAATATGATTAACAGTTGATAAGTTAATATTTTCTGTTATCCTGTGACAAACTTTGCTTACTACGTTTCATGCAAAATGTATAGTTTTTTTTGTTATTAATATGTGTAAACATTACTTTTTATTATTTTTTACATGGTTTGGTAATGTTATGGTAATAATGTATGGACAAATGGGCGAATAAACTGACAAGTCATAATCATCAATGAAGCTTAAACTGCTTGATGTGGATCACATTACAGTCACATAATTTATTTTTAACGCACTGTGCTGTATTATTGGTGCACTCAAAATGATGCCCACTATTCAATGCCGCAAGTTAACGTCCAGGTGACTCATCAGCAATATTTGTTAATACTTCGAACTTCAAACTTCTTTGCTGTAGTATCCCCTTATGCTGTGTGTAGTGTAAGTCACTATACATTTACTATTATCCTGATTAAATCATTATTATTCATGCAAACTTATATAACGCGAAGCCTAAGCTTGGAGGTTTTCTCATAACACATATATTCGTATATATAATCAAAATATATACTCTATGTCCATTCGTAACGCTAGATTTTAGAAAGAGCACGGCTAAAAAAATTGCCTTGAAAAATATACTTAAAAAAAACAACAACAAAAAAAAACAAAACAAAACAAACAACTACAGGACCAACGCTATTTTCAAACGTCCGCATACAATTGTTAAATGTGGAAAAGGGATTTAATTTTTCTCTCTTGGTCTCTACATTTACTGATTATTTACTATGCGGCTTTCAGGCAAAAGGGACAAATACAAAAACTTAAATATATCCATTTTGATAACTTCCGTCATTTGACCTGTACATATACATTACATATATAATCCATTTTGATAAGTACCATGCCATGGATGCACATATTGTTTTCCTTCAACGTTATTTCATTAACCTTTCCCCTCTCACATTTACATCTAAAAGCAAAACATTCATCCCCGGCGGGATTCGAACCCGCGACCTCTGGATTAGAAGTCCAGCGCGCTATCCCCTGCGCTACGGGGACTTGAGATCCATAGCCGAAGCAAACCAATTCACAAAGACAGAGAATGGGGAATGCATGATATTCAAGTGGCAGGGAACGTTCGGTATCGACTTGGGCCCACTTTATAATATTTTCAGTGTCTTCTGTATACTTTGTGTTTTTTTCGCTCCGGGCCCGCCTAACCGCCATGTCTAGGACCCTCGCGTCACACGCTTTACCAGTTTGAGCTACTCCACTGTAGTCGACCACGGTCTACACCACTGACTACAGACTACAATTAGTTTACATTTACACTTACACCATACACTATCATACAGTATACACTAAATCAATATACGTAATTCCCGTTGCATGAATGGATGTAATGCTGTTAGGTGGCGCTGCGATTGATTTTGTTTTATAGTGATGTTAGGTGGCGCTGCGATCGATTTTGTAGGGAAATAAATGAATAAAATAAAAATAAATAAATAAAATGAAAGTTCTGTATTAAGTTATTTTTTAATCTGATGTGTATTTATTTTGAAAATTTTCGTCATATTTGACGGGTGATATACTAGTAATTTATAATTCGTAAAGAAGTTTAAGACTGAAGTTTTCTGATATTTAATTTTTAATGGTTTTCGAGTCTTTGTTTTAATTCCCTAAGATACCATTGAAATAATTAATTTTAATAAATAATTTATATCCAGGATTAATAGGGCTTGTCATTTCTAGGACCAGAAAACGTCATACCTCATTGTGTAATGTTCTATTTTTAGACAATATTATAGCGGAGAAGTGTTTTTAAGCATAATTATAGAAGAATCAATCGTTCTAAAATAATAGCATAGTAAAATTACGAAACTGTTGTTAAAACTTGTTCAAGTCCAATAAGCTGTCTTAAATTAACGAAGCATTCACAAATACCTGATAATAGACAAATCCTTCTCAATAAACCTACGTTTACATTTTGACTCGTATCTTATATTAAATTTGTCTTTCTTAAGACCACGGATATTTGTTTTAATAGATTTCCGCCAATATATGACAAGATGTTTTGGGATGTGTTAGGAGCAATGGTTGAGCTAAAAACTACAAGAGATATTTATAGGAGAATAAAACTTAGTATGACTGTATAAAACATATATGTTTTTTTAATTCAAGGAAAAAAAACCCCGTGCTAAATAAAAACTCAGAAGTCGAAAAGATATAAGCTTTATGGGGGCCAACGTTTGTAACCGTGTGAGAACGTTGTGGAAAAGAAGTACGTCAAAAAGTGTTCAACAAAAACGGAAATCAGGATCACTGCATTAGGTTACCACGACATTATCACACACTTTAAATGAGCTGTAAAATTATTTTCACAATTACACACATTTTTTTTCCAGAGTGAGAATGATAACCGAAAACAAGAATAAAGTCACTTTTTGTTTATCGCATTTCTTTTAAATATAAATTAATTTCAGCATTTACTTTCGCCCCACCTAACCAATCAAGTCTGGACTTCACTTTGATCGATTCAAACGACACTTCAGAGCTTTTCAATGGTTGGAGTAGGAGTAGGAGTAGGCAGACGGTATGGAGATGTCAAACAGGATGACTAGTTATGAAAAAGAATATTTATAATTATTGAGGACATTACCTTTATCTTAAAAAATAGACGATCATTTCAGACTTTTTATTTTTAATGCTAGCGATAAGATGAAAAATACAAGATTAGTAAAGACCACAAAACTCGCTAAGCCCTTGCTTGTAAAACAAATTTCAACAAACTAGACATGATGCGCAACCATACTCAGTGTGTTACATACTAACTGAGAAACTTGGTCCCTGAGCTATATATATATATATATATACTAGCAAAATACCAGCGTGTTGCAGCGGAAAAGTAGGATTTCGGTTATTGTTGAGAAACTGCGTACCTAATTTCTGGAAGGTGGGACCATAAGTACAATGACAATTGTAATGGTTCCATATGGCGACTTACAGTGGCGTCATACAAACAAAATAAGTTTGTTCATCAGTGTAAATTAGAGCAAGGGAGCCGCCTAATAAAATTCGTGAAGATGGGGCCTTTAAATAAGAAAGTTTAACATGGCGAAAGTTGTTGGCCGTTGAGTCCGTTACACGTACAATTTCAAAATGAACCCTGCTAAAGTTTTGAACATTTTTTGCCCTATAATTTCTGAATATGTGTGGTCAAATCTTATCTTCTGAGTTTGATCAAGAAACATCCATTTTAGCCAGAACCTTTCGTGGGAGTGTAGTCAGACACCTGTCGTGGGAGTGTAGCCAGAACCTTTCGTGGGAGTGTAGTCAGACACCTTCTAAAGTTTCATGGCGATCAGGGACTAAAATAATATTTATACTGCTTTATATTAGAAACAAAATGACATTGTGAGCCCCCGGGCCTAATCGGTGCAAGATGTAAATTAAAAACAAACAATTGTTTCAATCTAGATCATATTGAATATACTTGTTTGTCAATATTTGTCAAGGACGTGTAAAATTAAATGGGGGGAATAAAAGGACATTACTGGTTGTGCATATCTCAAAAGGCCTGAAGATTTCAATCTAGGTCATGATGGAGGTATTTGTCTATATTAGTCTAAATTGTTTGAAATCTAATGTAAAATAAAATTTTAAAAGTTTACGAAAAAAATAATTTTAGGCCTCGGCCCAGAAGTAAAGACGTTAGGAGTTTAATATCTTACAGACTTTTAATACGGACAATCAATATTTTAATATCAAATTTCACCAATAGTCACAAATTTACCCAAAAGTCACTGTTTAAAATAACTTTATATAGCTAATTTAAAAAAAAATTGACATATTGGGCCTCCGGCTCCAATAAGTGGTATTTTAACAACTTTTTATTCCAGAAACATTTACTTGTAGGGGCCCTAAACTATAGTTTGTGGGGGTCCTAACCTATATCTTGTGGGGGCCCTAACCTATATCGTGTCGGAGCTCTAATCTAAACTTTAGCTTGTGGTGGCCCTAAACTATAGCTTGTGGTGGTCCTGAAACTATATCTTGTGAAGCTTATACTTAAATTCGGCGCTGCTTTTGTGTTTGAAATTCATTTTTGTAATTGTGTGTGGTGTGAAGTTTGTGTTTGTCAATATTTTGTTTCATGTTAAAGCGTATGTCTGTGGTGTGAAGTTTGTGTTTGTCAATATTTTGTTTCATGTTAAAGGCTGTTTTAATTTTTAAGTTGACGGACTATAAACATTTGTGTTTGAAATAAACAAAACAATGGAGCAAATATTGTTGAGGAGAATTTCAATATTTTTACTCTTAAATTCCTTGTCAGTGAATGAATGAGGACTAAGGGGCCGTCCATAAATGACGTCACGGGATTAAGGCCGATTTCAATCCCCCCCCCTTTTCCCCACTCCTCGTCACACTTCGTCACAAAAACTTAGACCTACCCTCCAATATGACGTCTCAAAGCCTTGCCCCCCCCCCAAAAAAAAGCCGTATTTTCTATTTAAAAAATAGCATGTTTCAAATCAATTTTGTGTCAGTTGTGTATTTAGTGTAAGGATGCACTCTGTAATCGTAACACGCGTGAAGTCCTGTAAAACGTCATTAAATAAATAGTAATCTATCAAATATTTAAGGGGAACTTTTATTTAAAGTTGCGCGTCTTGATGTGACGTCACATTTGTTAAACACCCCCTGTCCTCGTCAAAAATGTGTGACCCCCCCCCCTCTCTTCTAGGTGCGTGACGTCATTTATGGACGGCCACTAATTCAAAGTTCACAACTCACGCGAGGAAAAGATCACATGACTGGCGAGATAACTAGTAAAATAAATACATAATACATACATAAAATAATGTCATTATTTTTAAAGTTATTTTCTTTTGCATATGGTTTTTAACAGGCCAACACTTTTTTTATAACGAATTTGAGTTTTCAGCAAACACAATTACTTGTCACATTTATGTCTAGCTGGTGAAATTCTTTGTTTGCTAAACAACAGACTCGCTTAAGGTTGGTCCCATAGTAGTCTGCCCCTAAGCTGTACATTGTTCTTAGTTTATACTTCATGACCTGGAAGGCATACTTGAGAGGGAAAATGCAATGTTTGCTGACGATCTGGTTAGATTGAGTTCAGCAAAGTAGTTCTGCAGTGTATCACTGGGCACTGCGGTGTGCCGCATTCGGACAAGGCGGATCAGTTGACGAGGGAAGGGTCCGCTCAGCCCCAACCCATCCGCCCGATGACCCAGTTGTTGGTTAGATCGTAGCTAAGAGACCAATTCCACGGGAAGTAGCTTGAGGGGCGGGTCTCTGGAGACACGGCCACAAAAGTCTATCAGAACATGCCGTGACCGAGCAAGAGCGATTCCTGGTGTGGGACCATATCGTAGCAAACGCTCATCACTCGGATCAGGACTGAACACTGTCCCGCACGGAGCTACTTTCAAAGGTTCGACACGAGAAGGGAAACTCTGAGGAGGCAGTTAAACACGTACTGCTGCCATATATGTGGCACCTCTGAGGAGACAGTTGAACACCTACTGCTTCCATTTATGTGGCAACTCTGACGAGACAGTTGAACACCTACTGCTGCCATATATGTGGCACCTCTGAGGAGACAGTTGAACACTTACTGCTGCCATATATGTGGCAAGTCTGAGGAGACAGTTGAACAGTTACTGCTGTCATATATGTGGCAAGTCTGAGGAGACAGTTGAACACGTACTGCTGTCATATATGTGGCAACTCTCAGGAGACAGTTGAACACTTACTGCTGCCATATATGTGGCAACTCTCAGGAGACAGTTGAACACGTACTGCTGTCATATATGTGGCAACTCTCAGGAGACAGTTGAACACTTACTGCTGCCATATATGTGGCAACTCTAAGGAGACAGTTGAACACCTACTGCTGCCATCTATGTGGCAACTCTCAGGAGACAGTTGAACACCTACTGCTGCCATATATGTGGCAACTCTGAGGAGACAGTTGAGCACCTGTTGGTTGAGTGCCCCGGGCTGGCAGGGGATTTAGATGGCCAAAACTCATTACCTGCAGAAAGGTACCTTTACGGCGATGCCCGCTTGATGAGGCTCGCCTGCGATAAAATGAGCCTGGTCCTGAAAGTTTTAAACTCGACCCAGCAAAGAATGTCGTATCATTAGTTCAAATGTCATGTCAAATGTCGTATCATTAGTTCAAATGTCGTATCATTAGTTCAAATGTCGTATCATTAGTTCAAATGTCGTATCATTAGTTCAAATGTCGTATCATTAGTTCAAATGTCGTATCATTAGTTCAAATGTCGTATCATTAGTTCAAATGTCGTATCATTAGTTCAAATGTCGTATCATTAGTTCAAATGTCGTATCATTAGTTCAAATGTCGTATCATTAGTTCAAATGTCGTATCATTAGTTCAAATGTCGTATCATTAGTTCAAATGTCGTATCATTAGTTCAAATGTCGTATCATTAGTTCAAATGTCGTATCATTAGTTCAAATGTCGTATCATTAGTTCAAATGTCGTATCATTAGTTCAAATGTCGTATCATTAGTTCAAATGTCGTATCATTAGTTCAAATGTCGTATCATTAGTTCAAATGTCGTATCATTAGTTCAAATGTCGTATCATTAGTTCAAATGTCGTATCATTAGTTCAAATGTCGTATCATTAGTTCAAATGTCGTATCATTAGTTCAAATGTCGTATCATTAGTTCAAATGTCGTATCATTAGTTCAAATGTCGTATCATTAGTTCAAATGTCGTATCATTAGTTCAAATGTCGTATCATTAGTTCAAATGTCGTATCATTAGTTAAACCGTTCCTCATTGTTGTTGTTTTCCCTTTCTTTTTATCTTTATGTAACTATTTTTTTTATATAGTATGTCTTAATAATTTAAATATAATTTTAATATTTATGTAAAAACGGTATGTTTATTGTACTGATGGAGGCATTAGCCACAACGTTTACTGTTGTGTCAGTTTGGATGTGAAGCTTAAATTTATTGTTTTCAATACGCAATACGTTTGTGTATTTTGTATTTTATTTAAAAGCTTTATCGCAGTCCTATTCTATATAAAAATATGGGGGAGACTGCTTTAATATTTTATTATTTGATCCATGTTTTTTTAAATTTATTTTTTATTTTAAAATTATTTTACTCTTTTACAACTGAAATGAACTGTTAAAGATTAACTTGAACAAAACATTTTATTTTTATTTACACGTGGGCAATGACGCACTGTGTTAACAAAAATAGTAATTATTTCTATGTGTGTGTGTGTGTGTGTTTGTTTGTACATATGTGGGTGAGAGAGAGAGAGAGAGAGAGAGAGAGAGAGAGAGAGAGAGAGAGAGAGAGAGAGAGAGAGAGAGAAAGAGAGAGAGAGAGAGAGAGAGAGAGAGAGAGAGAGAGAGAGAGAGAGAGAGAGAGGCCATTACAATATTATTATCTTCTCAATTTACGGCATGAAATAAAATTTGCTTGAAAAAAAATGTTTTTCTAAGTCTGTAGTTAATGACTAAGAGAGTATTATGTTTTTTTTTAAAAATAAGAATTTTAAATGCATTTTATCAGTGCTCTAAAGAAAAGCTCATTAATAAACTTAAGCCTTTCAATCTTAATCTTACTACTAAGCTCTATCAGTCCAGCAGTGATGGCTTGTAAATTTTTGAGTTATTAGAAAGGACCCAAAAGCCGCAACACTACAGAGACCGACAATGACTCTTTCATTTCGATTTAATGATTTTTTTGTGTTGTAAATATGTGTATGTGTGTTTGCTGATGATTTGAGTTTACGTGCAGCTAAATTTTCTTTGCGTCACATCGGGCTTTCCCTTTAGTCGTTTTTGGCTAACAATATTTTAGATAAGTCTATTTTATTGCATGACTTATCAGGATCGGTGACAAACTGCTTAAACAATACAATACGGGAAGACATGTTTGCTTTTCAAAAACTTGTGCTGTTACTGTATCAAAAATCATTGATAGCATTTTCATCTTTAACTTGTAATTAAACTTCATTTAAAATGAACCCACATCCAAATATTGTACAAGTTTTTTAAATAACAATTCCAATGCTATTTTATTATTTGCTTTCATTGTAGTACATGTTGTTTAAAGATTTATTCCTGGATTAATCGCAAAGATTTACCTACTCTTTTTTAGGCTACATAATCTAATGAAGAGTTACCCTATTGTAAAACTCATCAACAACATCTTCACGGGATTCTGTCTGAGTAACTCTATCTGCTGGTTGATAATCTGTCTAAATAGTGTAGCTTCGAGGACCTTCCTCGCCATTTTAACAATATTTCAATGATCCTTTAAAAAATTACAAAACAATGCTTATAATACATGTGCTGTATCCAAAACTCACACAAGCTTTCAATGTGACTGACAACATAAATACGGCATACTCCAATTAACGGGTAGAGATTTTAAAAAAGTATTATTACAACGTAAATTATCGTTTTGTTGCCCTCGTTGAAAGTAAAATACATTATTAGGTAAGTCAATGTTGAATATTAGTACAAAATATCACTATTTTATATTTAACACCACATAATATGTTGCTGAAGAATAGTTAAAATTTAGTTTTGAAAATACTTGAGATAAAAATTGTGTGCTCACTAATAAACTACTAATACTTTTTTTATTTGAACCTGGGCTAACACTTTTCCCCCCTTATGTACTCAAGAGATTCTTTTTTACATATTTGTTTTTATTTTTGGTTTCACTGATTCATTCTCCAGTTATACTAGTTAAGAAACTTAATTGTAGCCTTCCCGTGACTTTACTTTCGATCTGTGCGGCCTAAAAATGATTTCAATCATTTTAGGCACATACTTTAAATCATGATTATTATAATTTTAATGGGTATTTCAAATATACCCAAAAATAAAACAAAACGAATGAAATAATAAAAAGTAAAACATTTAATAATGATAATTGTAACTATTACTGTATTTTATATGTAACTCTCGTAGGCGTTCTCACAAAACAGAATCTTGTACACAATAATCCACTGAAGAACTTATTTCAATAAAACAACTTTAATATGTATACTTTGTACAAGAATCATTTGAGGTTATACAACGTGGAATTCTCAAGCACACACATCATCTCCTTCACTCATGGAAGTTCTCTGACAACTGATCTCCCAACCTTCTCAGCCAATGGGAAGGCTCCTTTTTCCCCGCGTTTATTACTCACGTGACCTGTCCATCTGATCACGCAATTCACTCATGATACACTGATGCTTCACTCATGTCTCATATGTGACATTCACCCCCATCCTTCAAAAAAAAATGTTTATGAAATACAACATTTTTGGTCTTCATAAAATCAAATTAATCTATATCTATATTCAAATTTCAAATATTGATCATCAATGGACATTCATTGCCTTACACACAAGATTTAGACATAAGAATCAATAAGAAAAAAATCTGTAGGACTGCAACAGTCTACTTGTGCTGAAAAATTGAAAATGGAATTTTAAACACATCTGTGAATTTGTGTAATTAAAATATTTCTAACAATCAATATTATTAAAATTAACTAATAATCCAGTATAATTCAAACACTGTTCCTTGTCCATTGTTCAACAAATAAAAATATTAATATAATTACTGTCTCTGGTTGTATCATTTAGGAATTCACAGACTAATATTAATATAGTCTCTGGTTTTATTATTTAGTAATTCACAGAATGTCTTTTTAATACAGTCTCTGGTTTTATCATTGAGGAATTCACAGACTAATATTAATACAGTCTCTTGTTTTATCACTTAGGAATTCACAGAATGTCTTTATTTATTGTCATTCTACTCAATATGTCTGCAACCACATTGTCCTTTCCCTTAACAGGTTTAATGTCAAATTTGTAGTCGGCTAAAAGCATAGCCTAGTTCAAAGATAGTCATTATTCAATTGACGAGTATGAATTCAAATCGCTGGGCTTTGAATGTTTCTTCAGACTGTTTAAATGTTCAATGATTCACCAACCATGACTTCGATTATGTCCATTCACAATATCAATTCCAGCATCTTGAATCAGTTTCTTAGCTTTTGAGATGTCATTTTTGCTTCCTGATAATTCAATAGAGTTTTGACCAGATGAGTCACTGTCAGAAACTTTTATCTAAAAAATATTGTTTGTATCTGTGTCTTTGATTTTTCTGAATACACAACCAATTGTTCTTCCTAATTCAGATGATTTCACACAAATGGTTTCATATTCACCAGTACCATCTTTATCTCTGCTACTATGATCTTCATCCCTTTAGCATATATTTGATTTTTAATATTGGCTAAAGTGTCACAAGTACATAGTTCTTCTTGATTCATTTTTCTTCTATCATTCATGTCTTGGTTTTCATTCTTTCTCCATGGCTTATCAAAATTTCTTATTCTGGAATCAAAACTATATCTGCCTCTCCATGATCTTCTGCTTTGATTATAATCTCTATTTGTGGAATTATGATTATATCTGTCTCTCCATAATTGTCTACTTTGATCATAATCTTTATGTCTGGAATTATGATTATATTTTTCTTTTCATGCTTGTCTACCTTTGTTTTCAAAGTGATCTTGTCTTGATTTTTCTTCTGTTTTCTTTCTTATAGGGCTGCCATTAGGTGACACCCTATTTGGCTGTCCTTTGATGTGGTAACACCGCTTTGCCATATGTCCTGGCTTGTTACAGTACCAGCAAATAGTTTGTCTGTTGCCTTGGTTTGGCAGACTCTGGTTTCTCATACCTTGCCTTTTTTCTTGACTTTTAATTTGTATTGCTGCAAATATATCTTGTCTCTTATCCATTTCCACATTCGGATGAGAGTCTTTGAATGTTCGTAATGCATTTTTTAGCTCTGCTTGAGTACGAATTTTCTTATCAGTTAAATATGTGAATAGAGTTGGTGCTGCATTTTCTAAAAACGTGTCAATTAACACCATGTCTAGTATGGCCTTTGGATTGCTGTCAGTTCCAGCCATTTTGTTAGTTTGACTTGTGCTTCATGCACTATGATCTGTGGATCTTTGTCCATCTTGATTCTCATTTCATGAAATTCTTTTTTATAATCCTTTTCTGACTTTCCAAAATGACATAGAAGTGCCTTCTTGACATTTTTATATATGCTTTTGTCTTCTTTGGCTATACTGTTGTAAGCTTCAAATGCTTCTCCAGTTAGTTGAGTCATCAATTGTGCTGGCCAATCTTCTCCATTATAGCCTCTCATAGCCATTATGAATTCGAAATAATCCAGATACACATCCATTTTTTCTTTCTGGCTATCATATTTTCTAATTTTGATGGTATGCCTTGGTGCTGACCTTCTATTTGTTTCATTACCAGGATTGTGGCCTCTACTCTCTAAATCATGTTGTAGTTTTAACTTGTCTATTTGAAGTTGTTCAAGTTCTCTTTTTGCAGCTCTTTCTTCTCTTTCAATTATGAGTCTTTGCCTCTCTTTTTCTTCAGCCTCTTTTTGATTTTATATTTCTTCAACTTTTCTTAGCTTTTCTTCTTCTTTAGAAATTATTGCTTTTTCTTCAGCAATTCTTTTATTTTCGTTTTCTTCAGCTTTTCTTAGCTTTTCTTTTTCTTCAGCAATTCTTGGATTTTCTTTTTCTTCAGCTTTTCTTAGCTTTTCTTTTTCTACAGCAATTCTTTGATTTTTTTTTCTTCAGCTATAGCTATTTGTACTTTTTCTTCAATGAAATCTCTCATTTCTTTTCCCTTTAGTCCAATCTCTTTAGCTATGGCAGTGAATTCTTTGTAGTAATCCATGTTTTGTTTGATTGAATAATATAAGTTAAGCAATTTGGTAAGGAATTTAGGTATATATTGATAAAGTTATAAATCTTCGAAATGAAAAATCTTGAATTCAAAATTTTAAGTTCAAATAAGTGACACGTCGAAACCATGCAATTTAGTCTTGACAAGATGAGACAAAAAAAGAATCCGCACACGGGATCTTTAGTATACTTTATATATACGCTACCTCAGATTGACAAAACACATCTAATGGTCCAATCATTTTGAATAAAAGTCACTTGGTTAAAATTTCAATTTTCGAGTAGTTTTTAAACAATTTAGTTCACTCCATTAATCCAAAATTGCAATTATCAAACTTTTCACACAATGAATGGATACAAATTTCGTTACTTTAGTTATAATTCACACTGACACAGTTGTTAATATTCCATAGCCTTCCAAGTTCCAGGTTATGTTTATAAATATTTCCTGGAATCAACTAGCAGTGAGCTTGTTGACGTCACGACCTATATATGTTCACCGTGTGTCACCATACAGTAAGCCTAGTAGCACACTTGTACTGTCGTCGACTGTGACGTAGAACCAACTAGGTGCCCTAGTTTTCTACACCGCACGCTGTGGACATGTGCAGTTATGCCACCATCTTGAAATATTCTTGTATTTTCATTGAACCACAAAATTTTATTCACAGCTTCTTACGAACTTGAATATTCACAAAATACGATAGCTGCTAATATTTCTTCTTTTATTGAATACTTTCCTTTTTGAAATATCCAATACTTGTCACTTCCACAAAACCTCCTTCTTTCACTCTGTTATCTTAGGACTAATGCCTAATGGTTAATATTAATGGCAATCACTTTTACTTCGACACCAATTTAACTGTCACTGTATTTTATATGTAACTCTCGTAGGCGTTTTCACAATACAGAATCTTGTACACAATAATCCACTGAAGAACTTATTTCAATAAAACAACTTTAATATGTATACTTTGTAAAAGAATCATTTGAGGTTATGCAACGTGGAATTCTAAAGCACACACATCACCCCCTTCCCTCACGGAAGTTCTCTGACAACTGATCTCCCAACCTTCTCAGCCAATGGGAAGGCTCCTTTTTTCCTGCGTTCATTACTCACGTGACCTGTCCATCTGATCACGCAATTCACTCATGATACACTGATGCTTCACTCATGTCTCACATGTGACAATAATGTTCCTGTCACTCACGTTGAGGGAAAAAAAACTGCCACAACATCTTGACTGCAGTCCAAAAAAAAAGGATTGAACTGGTGGTTAGCCCCTGACCTATTAAGTTATGTACGATTACTTATGAGGACCACACTAGCACATCGTATGTTATTGTTGGTGTTATTATTATTATTATGGCTACGTATTTATAAGCCTAATGGTGTTTGGATGAGAAGACTGCGACATTGAAAGATCATTTCCAATAAAAATTGTAAGATACAAGCTGGCGATATTGTAAAACAGTTTAGCCATTTATAAAATGAAAGGGGAAATTGAGTGTTAAGCTTTACATAGCTACTTGGACAAGGGGGAAAAAAATTCGAGTATCTCAACTCAGTCGGAAATTATTAGTACAGGACTGTTACTATAAGTTGTTTCCCCTTATTTAATCACAGCTTTTATGATTTTATGTAACAGAATAAATTCTAGACAAGTCACAAAAGGTAATATTTATTTATTAGTTATAGCTTCAGTTTAAAGAACATGCATCAAACATAGATTGTGTAGAAAGACATATTGCACAGGTAGATATACTTGTTATGTAAGTATTGTATTTTTGTTTCAAAATAAAACACATTTTCAGGAATTTCAAAAGATTATTATTTATTCTTTTTAAAAATCCATTTATGACCAAGGCACATGACAAAAGTTCAATGCATTTAGATTATAATATCTATTGCAAGTTAGATTCGAATAAACACGTATTGCAATATATGAAAGTTGAAATGCAAGATGCTTATTCCTAATTAAATGTATTCATAACTTATACTTACACAATTTACACACGTGTATTCGAATATGTAGCACTACGGTAACAAGGACCGGTACTAATAATCTATGGGCTAGCGTAAGAGTAACGAGAACTTCAAACGATATTTTAGTTTAATAAAACATAAAATATCTATACAATATAAACTACTAATATTTTATTTGATTTAAAAAGAATCAATTATTAAATTGTGCACATGTCATCAATTAATCAAACAACTTGAAAAATGATTCAAAATCGTAAGTTCACTATTTGTATCCAATGTCTCTGACTGTAAGTAAATTACCTCCCCTGCATTCCTTTCTAAGCACCTAGTTATCGCTTGGTTCTTATAGACATGTAAAAGGGTTAGCTCCTGCATGCCAGTCCTTTTTAGGACACATACAGTACAACAATTTTCACGAACCTCTGAAGTTCCCGACGTGGCCGTTACTAGATACAAGCCATCTAACGGAGCAGTGAATGTACCGGAGCAGTGAATGTACCGGAGCAGTGAATGTACCGGTTGATGGATTAAAGTGATTTCCATAATTGTCTTCAACATATTTATAGTTTATAACGTCGCAACATTCATAGGTGCATTGAAATGGTGTCCATGCATAAAATCCAACGTGCGGAGAGAAACATTTGCTTTCTGTGAAAAAGATTGTTGTCGCACAATATGATTATAAATCTCACATTGGGAAAAGACATTCAAACAACAATTTTTATTTCGTTCTTTTTATTCTTTTCTAGAAAAACTTGACAAAGATGTGATGAGCAGTTATATTTTACCTACTGAATTGATTTATAGAAAATAGACATAAGTATAAAAACAATTTTCTTTTTCCGTTTGCAAGAACAATTTATTAAAAATACTCTTTCCACCCGTCTTAAATTCGGCGTGTAATAAGTTGCCTGATACAACCAGGTAAAAAGCCACACTATCAATTTTAAATCTCCAATAAAAGTGTATAAATAGGTCTTCCTATCTTAATATATCTATACAGACGCTCCTTCTATGCAGAAGATAATTGCGTCCACGGACAGTGACAGATGATCTGTTGGCAAGTGATGCAGCGTTCACAGGCCCCGGCTTTGTGGTCTTGTATAGTCATTAAGTCGACATTGCTACAAATTCTAAAAGAGCTGTTCTCTTTATTGATTTCATTCATTGAGGCATGAACAGAATTGTTTTCTTCTTCTAAAATATTCAACTTCGCTCCCAGATTAGCTACAGTTTCATGCAACTGTTCAATCTTAAACGAATTAGCCTGATTTGCCATTTCATGGTCCAATATTTGTTTAATTTTTTTATTGTATTTTAAATTTGACTGTTTTAATATTTCAACATTTTTGTTGAAACTTTCGTTTTCTGTGGCTAGATCTTTCAATGTCTTATCCACGTTTTCTTGTTTATCTTGAGCTTCTCTAAGGCCTCTTTTGGTGAGTGCATATTATCCTCTAGTATGGAAATAGCTTTTTTGGGGGGAAGCTATTGCTTCTAGATAGAAAAAAAAACGTAACAGTATGTATTCGTTGATATTCATAGTGATTTTTATAAATTTTTTAAATTTTTATTTATTTTTATTTTGTAATACACAATGTTATACAATTGTTATTATTTCTCAAGAACTGTTAAAATTTTCGTGCTTTTGTAATAAAACATATGTGTGGGTGTTCATACAATGCATATATACATTAATGTAATACTGAAAATAATAATGTTTGTGTAATGGTCATACAAAAAGAAAAAAATACACACTTTTAAGGAAATAGTGTCTTGGTAATAAAATTAAACTATACAAAAAATGTTGATAACAAGTCATACACATTTTAAAGAAAAAATATTTCACCTGATTTACTGATTGCTTCATCTCTATTGAGTTTAGATCCTGTGATGGTCTCATCTCTATTGAGTTTAGTTCCTGTGATGGTCTCATCTCTATTGAGTATAGTTCCTGTGATGGTCTCATCTCTATTGAGTTTAGTTCCTGTGATGGTCTCATCTCTATTGAGTTTAGTTCCTGTGATGGTCTCATCTCTTGTTTTGGTGTCATCAAGAGTATCCGAATTCATGGTAGTAGTCAAAGATTGTTGCTTTATATCAATTTTATTTATAAATACCTGCTGAACTTCAGATGTGAACATTACAAATTGAATAAAAACATAACGGAATATAGTTTTGTACAGTCCATGAGTTCAACAATAAACAGTTTTCAGAGTGTTCTTCAATGTTACTAAACAAATATTTTAGAAAACAAAATTCAAATTAATTTATCACAAACATAGATTCTTATCACAAATCTCTTTATGTTTTATCCATTTAATTATTAAGATATGAAAAATCTATAAATTGTTTTAAAAAGCTTATTTTGAAAATATGTTATTGAACATGTGTTTTCAAGGTAGAATAATTTTTTGACAGTAGAATCCTTAATGAAACTTAAATACCTGAAAGTTCACATGATTTTTCAATAAAAACAGTTGTCGCTTGTTGAATTCCGTTACTCATCTCAACACAAGTTTTTTGATTGATATCTCCACCATTAACCCAAGCATCTACCTCACTTTGTACCTACACATGGATAGGATTAAAATAATATTCATTTCGATTACTTATTTCATACATTGTCATACATGGTTTACTTTGAGGATAAACATTATGTTAATTATAATGATTAAAATATGGACTACATTTTTAATCCAATATAAATAAATTATAAATTTAATTGAGTTTTTTTTATGGGAAGTTGGTCTTAAACCATTGGCATTTTATTAGTTTTATTACGAGGACGTAGCTCTGTGTTTAACCCCAAAAAAAAACACATAATTTTTGTGTGTAAAAAGTGTGAGTAAGTGTTTACTTAAGATTTCAATTTAAATTGTTCTGATTGTGTCAGCTTGAGACACTATTTTAGAATAAAGAAATCAATTGTTTTGTTTCTTGTTCATACATTGCACTCTCGTATTTGATTTACTCGTATTTAATTTACGAAATTTAAAGAAGAAGAGCAATACTTGAATGGGGCAAAAAAGACAAACCTGTTTAACGAAAATGGAATAAAGTCTGACACAAAGGTCAAGAGCCTCGTTTACGGCTCTCCTCTTTGAGTACCTCGAGTTGTTGGTTGATTATTTTTACAAATCTGCCAGCCGCCAAGCTTGTTCTTTACATTTCTGAAAACGAGAGATAGTGATCATTGCACAGCAAAAAAATTACGCATCCGTATACATATTTTAGAAACACCAATTGTTTTGTTAGTAAAATTCTAACCAAGTATGCAGTGTTTACCTCAAGGCACAAACAAGGAAACGAGGTAAATGGCTAATTGTAAAGTTTACGCTTGTATGCTAAATTTTAAAGACAAAATACATTTATAATTAATTAAAATTAATAAAGTGAACCAAAATGGCAAGAATCAGCTGTCGTTTAGAGCAAGCGCTTATATAACAAAGAATATGTCTATTCTAATTATTCATACTATTTACGCCGCAGACTTGCACATAGATAGTGCAAAGAAAAGGAGGGGGGGGAACGGACACAAACAGCAGCACGAAGAAATGGGAACAACGCGAGTGAAAGTTAGCTACATGCCCTACCCCGCACCACCTTCTTTTGCCAACCATAAACTGTAATTTGTCGACCCTAGCGAGGGTCATTCGGCATGCTTATTTGCTCGCGCCTTGTGCTTGTCCTAATTTCAGATGAATTATATATATATATATAGATAATTTAAAGTATTTTTTGGCCAAGGATCTTGTGTCCATTATATATATTTATTTTCAGAAATATATAACCATGTTGGGAAAGGGGCAAACGACTTTTTATCAAAGCCAATTCTGAGGTTTCCAGCCCTTAGCGAAGAGTTGGTTTTTAACATGCAAACCACCTCTTCACACACACACACGCTCTTTTTATGAAATCCCTTATATTAACTTCACCGCCGTCTCTGTCTGTCGCGATCTCTGTCTCTCTGTCTTGGGCGGGCGGAAAAACAAAAGTAAAAAATGGCCCACTTCCCGTGATCCGATCGAGCTGAAATTTGGCACACGGATTCGTCTCACCTAACAATGCATTTTATCAAAATTGCAGATCGATCGAACGTACCGTAATTAAATTAATGCATTTCTACTTTATCTTTATACTAGTAGACCCGTCGTGCGTTGCAACGATCAAAGTAAAAAAAGGAATAAATTTAAAGAAACCAATGAGTGGTATGTTTAAAAAAAATTCTGAAGAAATCTTCGTGGAAGTGTGAAAAAAAAACCAAGTTTCATAGCAAACGGATAAATAAATTAATAATTAAATAGCGTACAAAAGAAGAAAAACGATTTTAAGGGCCCCAGCCCCAAAATGAGTGATATTATAGTTTTTTTTTATTGCCATTGTACTCATTTCTTAAACGTTTAAGATTTTATTCACTATTCAGTCATTAACAATCTTGACAAATAATGACACATGTATCCATTATTATACAAATTGAAATTAACAGGTGTTTTGAACTTTATATCTTGCCCAGAATGGGCCCTGGGGCCCTTAATGTTGTTTTTATCTATTGTACTCAATATATATTCCTCAATATCGTGTAAAATTGAATAGGGAATACAATGATTAAAGTTCAGTAAAAAGACTTTTTCGAAGGAATGGAAATTAAGAGTTCAGTGCACTATAGTAATATAGGCTCTTAAGTTTTTATATTCTAAGTTTTGTCAAAATACAGTTTTTTTCTCAATATCTAACTCTTAAACTACTTTTTATATACCTAAAATAGGGGGAAAATAGCATTAAGGGGCCCTGGCCCATTCGGTGCAAGAGGTCAATTTAAAAAACATGTTCATTTTAGTTCATTTTTATTGTGGCTTTATTTCTCAAGCTCTTTAAAAAGTAAATAGGAAAAACATCTTAAACATATACGAAAAAAGATATGTGGGGCCCCGGCCACGAAGATATTGGCATTAGAAGTGCAGTGTCTATAGTATTTTAATATAGGCTACCAAGTTTATGTGTGCAAAGTTTGGTGAAGATCTATTCATTTACTAAGTAGCTAAAGTAGAAACTATTTTTTATATAGCTCATATAAGATAAAAACGACATTAAGGGTCCCAGGGCCCATTCTGGGCAAGATATAAAGTTCAAAACATCTGTTCATTTCAATTAGTATAATAATTGATACATGTGTCATAATTTGTCAAGATTTTTAATGACTGAATGGTGAATAAAATCTTAAACGCTTAAAAAATGTGAATTTTTGGGCCCCCAGCCCCAAAGGAATGAATATTAGAAGTTTAGTGCCCTATAGTATTTTAATATTGGCTATCAAGTTGTCATATACACATTTTGGTTAAGATGCAATAATTTACACAATAGCTAAAGCTTAAACTAATTTTTATATAGCTCGTATAAGCAAAACATGACGATATTGGCCCCCGGCGCCCCATGAGTGTTAAATTTTGAAAAAAGTGATAGTTACCATCCCGGGAGCATACTCAACAGTCTTGAAAAGTTTCATGACGATCGGGTGAATGGTTTAGACAGCTATAAAGGACATTCACACACAAACATATTTAAATATATATATATATATATATATATATATATATATATATATATATATATATATATATATATATATATATATATATATATATATACTTGAAAAATACCCGCACTTTGTAGCGGGAGTGTGCTGACCCTTTATCCAAGTATTAGGTGATGGTTATTATAATTTTTATTTGCCAAGTTAAATTTCAGATTCAACTATTTAGTTAAAATCTTATGAGAAACAGAGATATGCCATTTTACCGCGTGAGTTGTTTTCACTTAATGCAGTGCCTTTTAACATAAACTTACTATTCAAAAGATATGACTTATTAAATAATGATTCTTGCCGACCATAATAACTAAATTTACAATTTCATTCCCACTTTTACAAAATTAACATAACTTATATGTTTTCCGAAAGAGCTCTACCACCCTCGTCACTCAAAAATTTAATATATAATTACGAAACTGCATCGTATCACAATTGTAAGTTATATTATATTTGTAACCACGTCTATGAGATAAAGAACATGTGGCACTATCCCTTTAAAAGGCGAAAGCTAATTGACTCATAGCGCAAATAAACAAAACTATAAATGTACTTTCTAAAATACTATTTTTAAAAAAAAACGGTCGTATTAAAATGATATAAAAAATGTGCACACCATATTTAGACATATAGAAAGCTAAGGGCATAAAATAAAGTCTTGTTATAAAGCAAATGTACTGGACCAAAATAACTCTTCATTTTGACGTATTCATAATCGTCTAAACAGGGAAATACTATTTAATATTTTTATGTCTCTATATTTTACGATTTATATTTACGGTTTATAAGCAATGTGTATAATTTCAAAAAGGAATCTTTTTTTTTGTTCCCTATTTCGGATAAGGCATCATATTTTGTAAATTATATTCAATACACACACACACCAGATTTTATATCTGAAAAATAAAATACATTAAAAAAAAAGATTCAACCGTCTGTTAATAAGCGCATCTTAAAAATGATTAAAATGCAATTACAAAGGAATGAACATAAAAACATATTCAATTCGCAATTCATATTAATTAAGCGTTTTCAGGATCACTTCATTAAATTTAGACAACTTTTGTTAATACGTTCGGAAGCGAAAGTTTATAATGTATAGTGTATATAAAGCTTAAGTAAACAGTTTTAAAGTGTACGTTTATTTGACATAGGCCATCACTTTCAACATAAAATAAACTCGCTACATCTATGGTTTTTAATTAAATGTCGAGTTATGAATTAAATTTTAAAAAATTCCAATTTTATTCATTGCATGTAAAATATTAATACAATGCATCGTGAAAATAATTGAAATAAAATAATTTAAACGCATATGTAATATATAAAGCTCAGTTGATATTTTTATGTTTGTTTGTTTGTATCCATTAAAAAAAGGACACTGCTTTGTTGACATTTTTCCAGAAGATCTCTGCCACTGTCGTCACTAAAAAAGCTCTTATATATTTACGACACTGCAATGTAACACAATTGTAATTAATACAATATTTGCAACAGCGTCTATGAGATAAAGATAATAATTTAAAAAATTAGGCTATATTCCTAATTTAAAAAAAACAACAAAAAAAAACAAATGAATTTTATGTTTAAAATTCATGTGAAACCATCACAATAATCGATTTTAAAAATGGCCTATGTTAATCCATCATCAAAGGAATGAACATAACATATTCAATTCGCAATACAAAATAATTAAACGTTTTCAGGATCACTTTATTTATTTTAATCTACTTATGTTAATAAGTCCGGTAGCCTAAGTTTAAATAGTATAAGTGTATAGTTTATGTAAAAGACAACAGCTTATGTAAAGACAAACAAAATATAAATGTTATATTAATAGGACACAGCTAAATTTAAGATGCGTACACGAAAATGTGCGCACAGTAATCAGACGATAAAAGATTTTAAAACGTGCACCGCTAAAAATGAAGCCTTGAAAAAAATACTGACACAATTATTACATAAATAGGTTTTTCATTAAATGTCGAGTTATGGAACAGAAAATAATTAAAACAAATTCGCAATTAAATTTAAAGGTGTAAACAATTAAATCTAATGCATCGTGTGGCAGTTGTAATTAAATATGTTTACGTGTCTATCTAATATATAGAAAATAACAGTAAAGAAAATGACAATTCTTTGTACTACACAGCTCAAATTATGAAGCGTACACGAAAATGTGCGCACCGTAATTAGACATTATAATATTTTTTCAAATGCGCACGGCTGAAAATAAACTATTGGCATTGGGGAAAAAAACGTCACCAAAAGTAACTCGCTTTGAACGGCATTTGAACGTCCGCGTAAATTTGTTCAATACAGAAATGACGTTAAATTTTTTATTCTTTGTCTCTGCATTTTCTGATTATTTAATTTACGGCATTCGGGAAAAAGGGACAATTACAAAAACTATATTAAAACCACTTTCAGGGTAAAAGGAACCGTCCTGCCAAATTTGGTCCCCGTCCGTCATTTGGTTTTTCCGTGATTGTCTAACAGAAAGTCGAAAATTGAAACATACAAACATACAAACATTTGAGCTTTATATATTAGATAACGTTTGTAATTCAAATTCACGGTTTATTATTGTTTTTTTTCCTACGTGAGAGTTTGAGTTGACGCTTGACGTCGAGCCATCGAAGTACCGGCGTGCTTTTGTTTACATTTTACGTGTCATGCTAAACTCGCCCCCCCCCCTAGGGTTATGAAGCAAAGTTCAGTTAAGACAAATTCAGTCTGTAAATGCTTGTCGCGTTTGAAAATAATCAATACTGTTAGTTATGACTCATATATAAGGGATTTATAGTCAAAAACTTTGTTTTTAAGGGTTTGTTTTATTAAATATTTTGCAGCAGAAAATCTGTTTTTAAATCCCTTATATTAATTTCGCGGCCGTCTCTCTCTCTCTCTCTCTCTGTCTGTCGCCATCTCATGGGCGGGCAGGCGGAAAAACAAAAGTAAAAAATGACCCACTTCCCGTAATCCGATAGAAGTTCAAAAACCTTGAGTATTTTAATATGGGCTACCAAGTTTTTTATACAAAATTTGGTTAAGATCCAATCATTTACTCAGTAGCTAACGCATAAACTAATTTTTATTTAGTTCGTATAAGCAAAAAACGACAGTAAGGGCTAGAGGGCGAAGTTATTGCAAGAAATAAAGTGCGAAACACATGTTCATTTGAATAAATTTCAAAATGCATACATTCATTTATATTTCTCAATATTGGTACAATTTGACAGTGCGATAAAATATTAAACATACATTTTGGGCCCCCTGCCCCGAGGAAAAGAAAATTACGAGTTAAGTGCCCTATAGTAATAAAATAAAAACACTTGAGTTTTTATATACTAAGATGGGTCAAGACCCATTAACTTTTTCAGAATTTTACGCTAACACTAATTTTTATACAGCTAATATAATGGAAAAAAACGAAATTTAGGGGCCCCTGGGCCCATTCGGTGAAAGATTTCATAATAATAAAATGCTGTTTATTTTAATTCAGTTTCCTCATAGATATATTCCTTAAGATCGTGAAAAATTAAATGGGGAAAACTATCTCAAACATATACGAAGAAAAGACATTTGGGGCCCCAGGCCCCGAAGGAATGGAAATTTGAAGTTCTGTGCCCTATAGTATTTTAATATTGGCTACCAAGTTTTTGTATACAAATTTTGGTTAAGGTCCATTCGTTTACTCGGTAGCTAACGCATAAACTTATTTTTATATATCTCATATAAGCAAAAAAATACATTATGGGCCTCAGGGCCTTATTATCGCAAGAAATAAAGTGCGAAAGACTTGTTAATTTGAATAAATTTCAAAATAAATACATATATTTATATGTCTCAATATTGAATGAACCATAAAATATTGAACATTTACTAAAAATGAAATTTTGGGCCCCCTGCCCCAAGGGAATGAAAATTAGGAGTTCAGTGCTCTATAGTAATAAAATGTAGACCCTTAAGTTTTTATATATTAAGATGGGTCAAGTTCCATTAATTTTCTCAGTATTTAACGCGAATACTAATTTTTATACAGCTAATATAAGAAAAAAAACGACATTTAGGGGCCCCTTTAGTGAAAGGTGTAAATTTCAAAAACCTGTTAATTTAATTCAGTTTCCTCATAGATATATTCCTCAAGATCGTGTAAAATTGAATGGGGGAAAATATCTTAAACATATACGAAGAAAAGACATTTGGGGCCCCCGGCACCGAATACATTGACTTTAGAAGTTCAGAAACCTTAATTAAGTCAATATGGGCTACTAAGTTTTTGTATGCAAATTTTGGTTAAGATCCATTCATTTACTCAGTAGCTAACGCAAAAACTAATTTTTATATAGCTCACATAAGCAAAAAACGACAATAAGGGCCCCAGGGCCCATTCAGTGCAAGATATAAAGTTCAAAACACATGTTCCTTTTAATCTGTATAATAATGGATACATGTGTCATTAGTTGTCAATATTGTTAATAATTGAATGGTGAATAAAATCTTAAACGCTTAAGAAAAAGAACTTTTTGGGCCCCCAGCCCCGAAGGAATGACTATTAGGAGTTCAGTTCCCTTTAGTGTTTTAATATTGGCTATCAAATTTTTATATACAAAGTTTGGTTAAGATCCATCAAGTTACACAGTAGCTAGCGCTGAAACTAAATTTTATATAGCTCATATAAGCAAAAAATGACATTATGGGCCCCCGGCGCCCCATGAGTGATAAATTTAGAAAAAAAGTTACCAGTCTCCAAAAGTTTCATGATGATCGGATGAATGGTTTAGTCAGCTATAAAGGACATGCACACAGACATACATTGATTTTTATATACATAGATTAGCAAAAACGACATTAAGGGCCCCCGCGCCAAAGCGGTGCAAGAGAAATAACTTTAAAATACCTGTTCATTTCAATCTGGATCATGATAGATATATTAGTCAATGCTTTTCAAGATCGTGTAAATCATAACGGGAATAAAGTATTTAACGCTTACACAAAAAAAAAGATTTTGGGCCCCCGGCCCCAAAGGAAGGGACATTAGGACTTCAATGCCATATGGTACTTTAATATAGGCTATCAAGTTGTTATGTACTAAGTTTGGTCAAGATCCATTCATTTTCCAAGCAGCTAAGCCTTAAACTAATTTTTATATAACTCATATAATAAAAAAATTCTCATTATGGGCCCCCGGAGCCCCATGAATGTTAAATTTTGAAAAAAAAGTAGACTATTTCCATCCCGGGAGCGTACTCAAAAGTCTCCAAAAGTTTCATGGCGTTCGGATGAATGGTTTAGTCAGCTATAACAGACATGCATACATACATCCATACATACATACATACATTGATTTTTATATATATAGACTAGCAGACCCGTCGTGCGTTGCAACGATCTCAGTAAAAGGAATATATATAGATAAAAAAGGAATTACATTAAAGGTCACCGGGCCTATCAGTTTAACATATGAAGTTAATAAGAAAAACCCGTAAAAAACCAAGTTTTTGACTATAAATCCTTTATGTACGAGAAGTAATTAAAAGAATGTTCATTATAATACGCAGCGCCAGACCATCCAGAAATACAAAATTGAAGTTGTGTCGTAAAACATGTTTAATATAATACGCACCGATCAGGAATATGTTTATAAAAAGAGCTGTCAATAAAATACGCACCTTATTGCGCGACAGAAAGGTTGTTCAATATAATACGCACCGCGACGCTCTATCTCAAAAAATAGCATGATACATAGGAATAAAAAAAATAATCTAAAAAATCAATAATTTAATTACGGTACATGCGATCGATCTGAAATTTTGAAACATAGTTTTTATCATCGGTACGAAACTGCTTGCAAAATTTGAGCTCGCTATCTTGCGAGCAAGTGGGTTAAAAATCGATCAAAAGTTTTGGCGACAAGCAAGCAAGCAAGCAAGCAAGCAAGGTCCGCCGCAGACACCACGAGTTAATATAAAGGATTTAAAAATCTGTTCATTTCAATCAATTTCATAACGAATGTATAAATAAATTTATCTATATTTATCAATATCGTGTAAAATTGAATGGGGAATACAATATTAAAAGTTAGTAAAAACACATTTAGGGCCCCCAGTCCCGAGGAAATGGAAATTAGCAGTTCAGTGCCTATAGTAATTTAATTTAGGCTCTTAAGTTTTTATATACCGAGTTTGGTCAAAATCCAGTTATTTTCTCATTATCTAACACTTAAACTAATTTTTATATAGCTAATATAATGAAAAAATTAATTAAGGGGCTCCTGGGCCCATTCGGTTCAAGATGTACATCTTGAAAACATGTTAATTTAAATTCAGTTTCCTCATGGATATATTTCTCAAGATCGTTAAAAACTGAGTTGGAAATAATATCTTAGAGTATTAAAAAAAAGACATTTGGGGCCCCCGGCCCTGAACAATTGGACATTAGAAGTGCTGTGCCATTTGTTTTTTTAATATGGGCTACCAAGTATTTATATACAAAGTTTGGTTAAGATACAATCATTTACTCAGTAGCTAACGCATAAACTAATTTTATATAGCTCATATAAACAAAACAACGTCATTAAGGGCCCCAGGGCCCAATTAGTGCAAGATATCAAGTTCAAAACACCTATTTATTTCAATCAATTTTATATTGGATATATGTATCTATATTTCTCAAGATCTTTAATAATTAAAATTGGGAAAAAATCTTAAACGTTAATAAAAAAAAGACATTTTGGGCCCCCAGCCCCGAATAAATGGACATTAGGAAATTAGTGCCCTATAGTATTTTAATATAGGCTATCAATTTGTTATGTACCAAGTTTGGTCAAGATCCATTCATTTTCCAAGCAGCTAAGCCTTAAACTAATTTTTATATAGCTCATATAAGAAAACATTCTCATTATGGGCCCCCGGCGCCCCATGAGTGTTAAATTAAAAAAAAAGTAGCCTATTTCCATCCCGAGAGCGTACTCAAAAGTCTCCAAAAGTTTCATTGGGATCGGATGAATGGTTTAGTCAGCTATAACAGACATTCATTCATACATACATACATACATACATACATACATACATACATACATACATACATACATACATACATACATACATACATACATACATACATACATACATACATACATACATACATACATACATACATACATACATACATACATACATACATACATACATACATACATACATACATACATACATACATACATACATACATACATACATACATACATACATACATACATACATACATACATACATACATACATACATACATACATACATACATACATACATACATACATACATACATACATACATACATACATACATACATACATACATACATACATACATACATACATACATACATAACATACATACATACATACATACATACATACATACATACATACATACATACATACATACATACATACATACATACATACATACATACATACATACATACATACATACATACATACATACATACATACATACATACATACATACATACATACATACATACATACATACATACATACATACATACATACATACATACATACATACATACATACATACATACATACATACATACATACATACATACATACATACATACATACATACATACATACATACATACATACATACATACATACATACATACATACATACATACATACATACATACATACATACATACATACATACAACATACATACATACATACATACATACATACATACATACATACATACATACATACATACATACATACATACATACATACATACATACATACATACATACATACATACATACATACATACATACATACATACATACATACATACATACATACATACATACATACATACATACATACATACATACATACATACATACATACATACATACATACATACATACATACATACATACATACATACATACATACATACATACATACATACATACAACATACATACATACATACATACATACATACATACATACATACATACATACATACATACATACATACATACATACATACATACATACATACATACATACATACATACATACATACATACATACATACATACATACATACATACATACATACATACATACATACATACATACATACATACATACATACATACATACATACATACATACATACATACATACATACATACATACATACATACATACATACATACATACATACATACATACATACATACATACATACATACATACATACATACATACATACATACATACATACATACATACATACATACATACATACATACATACATACATACATACATACATACATACATACATACATACATACATACATACATACATACATACATACATACATACATACATACATACATACATACATACATACATACATACATACATACATACATACATACATACATACATACATACATACATACATACATACATACATACATACATACATACATACATACATACATAACATACATACATACATACATACATACATACATACATACATACATACATACATACATACATACATACATACATACATACATACATACATACATACATACATACATACATACATACATACATACATACATACATACATACATACATACATACATACATACATACATACATACATACATACATACATACATACATACATACATACATACATACATACGTACATACATACATACATTGATTTTTATATATATATAGACTAGTGGAAAAGCCTGCTAGGCTCACATACACGCATAGTTCGTGCGTTGTTTCGGTAATTGACGTTCTGTGCTAAAACAATGACGTCATATAATATTTATACGGCGAAAATTTTTAATTTATTTATAATAATATTGCGCGCCTTTTTGCACGCCTTTCGAGCGCCATTTGCCCGCCTTTCGATGGGAAGACACACGCATACGAAGGGCGATTATGTATTCGATATATATAGATTAAGCCTCAAAAAGACCACCATTATGAGACAAGGAACAGACTGCTTCCCAGCAATTTCCATTGAGGGAAACACCTTGGATGTCGTCGAGGATTTTACCTAACTTGGCAGTAACATCACAAGCACATTCTCCCTCGAAAAGAAAATTGAAACCAGAATCGGCAAGGCTGAATCATTAATGGCTAGGCTGAATCAAAGAGTGTGGAACAATGCACAGCTTACTGATAGGACGAAAATCACTGTGTACCAGGCCTGCGTGCTCAGCACACTCCTCTATGGCAGCGAGTGCTGGACGACCTATGCGAAACAAACAAAGCAACTCAACAGCTTCCACTTACGGTGCTTGTGCAGGATTCTTCACATCAAGTGGCAGGATAAGATCATGAATGTCGAGGTACTCAGAAGGAGTCATATGCTGAACATGCACTCAATCCTGAGTGAGAGGCGCCTGCGGTGGTTGGGACATGTCCGCAGGATGAGCCCGGAGCGCATTCCAAGAGCCTTGCTTTACGGTGAGCTGGCAACTGGTATGCAGAAGAGAGGACGCCCTTGCTTGCGCTTCAAGGATGTCTGCAAGAAAGACATGACTCTGGCGCATTTTGACCATAAAACGTGGGAGACCTTTGCTGTGGAGCGCACCTCCTGGCGGGCAAAAGTGCACGAGGGCATTCAAGACGCGGAAGCTTCCCTTACAGCCAGGAGCGAGGAGAAAAGGGCCAGGAGCGAGGAGAAAAGGGCCAGGAGAAAGGGAAGGGGGGTAGAGGAGCAGGAGGAAACCCCATCATCCCATGAGGAGGGACGGATGCCATAGATATATAGATTATAATGATGTATATGTTACAGGTAATGCGTGAAATCAGCCATTCTATAGAATGCCTAGGCATTCTATAGAATGCCGGATTTCGTTAAGGCAAAGTGTAAAAAGAGCACAACAAAAGACTTTATTGATAGTTATGTAATTTAAAGAGGAATTAATACAAAATAATGCACATGATGTACTGTTTATTAATTTAATTACGGTACATCCAATCGATCTGAAATTTCGATACAATGCATTGTTAGGTGACACAAGTCAGTGTGTAAAATTTCATCTCGATAGCATTACGGAAAGCGTCCTTTTTTTTACTTTTGTTTTTCAGCCCGACCATAACAAGACGGTGAAGTTAATATAAGGGATTTAATAAACAACCGGTGAAAACAAAGTTTTACTATAAATCAATTATATTTGAGACAGAACTTCAAAGTATTGATATGTTCAATATAATACGCAACGCGTGACAAACATTTACAGACTGAAACTGACTGATCTTCCCTTGATGTAAAACCGACGGGGGGTGTGGTCATCGATGGCTGGACTGAACTCCAGCACGCGAAGGTGAACAATACCAGATGGTTACATTTAATTATATATAGATAAACTAAAATTGCATAATGTAATTACGGTACATTCGATCGATCTGAAATGAAACAATGCATTGTTAGATGACACGAGTCTATGTGCAAAATTTCAGCTCGATAGCGTCACGGGAAATGGGTCATTTTTAAATCCCTTATATTAACTTCACCGGCGTCTCTCTCTCTCTCTCTCTCTGTCTGTCATCATCTCATGGGCTCGGCGGGCGGAAAAACAAAAGTCGAAAATGACCCACTTCCAATGATCCGATCGAACTGAAATTTGGCACACGGACCCGTCTTACCTAACAATGCATCGTATCAAAATTTCAGATCGATCGAACGTACCGTAATTAAATTAATGCATTTTTAGTTTATCCTTATATGAGGTATGTAATTTAAATTCACGATTTGTTATTGTTTTTTTGCCACGTGAAAGTTTGAGCATTGAGGCGACCCAACGAAACGACGGTGCGCTTTTGTTTACATTTTACGTGTCACTCTGAGCTCGGTCAAGCGAATCGGTGACCAGACTTTTCCCCTCTCCCCCTCCCACCCACCCCTCCCCCCTAGGGTTATGAAGCAAACTTGTGTTAAGACAGATTCAGTCTGTAAATGTTTGAAAATAATCAATACTGTTAGTTATGTCTCATATATAAGGGATTTATAGTCAAAAACTTTGTTTTTACGGGTTTGTTTTATTAAATCCCTTATATTAACTTCACCGGCGTCTCTCTCTCTCTCTCTGTCTCTCTGTCTGTCATCATCTCATGGGCTCGGCGGGCGGAAAAACAAAAGTCGAAAAATGACCCACTTCCAATGATCCGATCGAACTGAAATTTGGCACACGGACCCGTCTTACCTAACAATGCATCGTATCAAAATTTCAGATCGATCGAACGTACCGTAATTAAATTAATGCATTTTTAGTTTATCCTTATATGAGGTATGTAATTTAAATTCACGATTTGTTATTGTTTTTTTGCCACGTGAAAGTTTGAGCATTGAGGCGACCCAACGAAACGACGGTGCGCTTTTGTTTACATTTTACGTGTCACTCTGAGCTCGGTCAAGCGAATCGGTGACCAGACTTTTCCCCTCTCCCCCTCCCACCCACCCCTCCCCCCTAGGGTTATGAAGCAAACTTGTGTTAAGACAGATTCAGTCTGTAAATGTTTGAAAATAATCAATACTGTTAGTTATGTCTCATATATAAGGGATTTATAGTCAAAAACTTTGTTTTTACGGGGTTTGTTTTATTAAATCCCTTATATTAACTTCACCGGCGTCTCTCTCTCTCTCTGTCTCTCTGTCTGTCATCATCTCATGGGCTCGGCGGGCGGAAAAACAAAAGTCGAAAATGACCCACTTCCAATGATCCGATCGAACTGAAATTTGGCACACGGACCCGTCTTACCTAACAATGCATCGTATCAAAATTTCAGATCGATCGAACGTACCGTAATTAAATTAATGCATTTTTAGTTTATCCTTATATGAGGTATGTAATTTAAATTCACGATTTGTTATTGTTTTTTTGCCACGTGAAAGTTTGAGCATTGAGGCGACCCAACGAAACGACGGTGCGCTTTTGTTTACATTTTACGTGTCACTCTGAGCTCGGTCAAGCGAATCGGTGACCAGACTTTTCCCCTCTCCCCCTCCCACCCACCCCTCCCCCCCTAGGGTTATGAAGCAAACTTGTGTTAAGACAGATTCAGTCTGTAAATGTTTGAAAATAATCAATACTGTTAGTTATGTCTCATATATAAGGGATTTATAGTCAAAAACTTTGTTTTTACGGGTTTGTTTTATTAAATCCCTTATATTAACTTCGCGGCCGTCTCTCTCTGTCTGTCTCTCTCTCATCATCTCATGGGCTCGGCGGGCGGAAAAACAAAAGTCGAAAATGACCCACTTCCAATGATCCGATCGAACTGAAATTTGGCACACGGACCCGTCTTACCTAACAATGCATCGTATCAAAATTTCAGATCGATCGAACGTACCGTAATTAAATTAATGCATTTTTAGTTTATCCTTATATGAGGTATGTAATTTAAATTCACGATTTGTTATTGTTTTTTTGCCACGTGAAAGTTTGAGCATTGAGGCGACCCAACGAAACGACGGTGCGCTTTTGTTTACATTTTACGTGTCACTCTGAGCTCGGTCAAGCGAATCGGTGACCAGACTTTTCCCCTCTCCCCCTCCCACCCACCCCTCCCCCCCTAGGGTTATGAAGCAAACTTGTGTTAAGACAGATTCAGTCTGTAAATGTTTGAAAATAATCAATACTGTTAGTTATGTCTCATATATAAGGGATTTATAGTCAAAAACTTTGTTTTTACGGGTTTGTTTTATTAAAACTTTTTTTGTCCGCTCGACCGATCAAAAGATCACGACAGAGCAACAAGACGGTGAAGTTAATATAACGGATTTAATAAATAAACACTAGTAAAAAAAGGTTTTTGACCATAAATCCCTTATATATGAGACATAACTAAAAGTATTGATTATGTTAAAAAGCGACAAAAATTTACAGATTGACACTGAGTGAACTCCCCCTTGGTGTAAAATACGAGATTTGGTCATCGATGGCTGGCGTGAATTTAAGTGACATGTGGATGTAAACAATAGCAGATGGCTATTGAGAGGCAGGTGCTTGAAGGAACATGAGAGGCTGGTGCTTGAAGGAACATGAGAGGACGGTGCTTGAAGGAACATGAGAGGCTGGTGCTTGAAGGAACATGAGAGGCTGGTGCTTGAAGTGATGGAGAGTTACAAAATCAGTTTATTATTGACTTTTATATTGATCTTTTGCTGCGACTTATAGATAGCTTTACTTGTTTTATGACTATGTTTAAAGGCATGTTAAACTGAATAATTTATTAGCAAGCTGACTATTAAGCTAATATATTCTGTATATTAATAATTATTAACATTTTAAAAAATATTGTGATTAAAAAACATTTGTAATTATTTAATTTTGATATAATACATTTTTCTGCTTTTATAAGATCATATGAACCATTGCACATATCCAAACACATTTGTATTTTAAATATATATAGAATGGGGTATTTGCATACTTTGATGGTTAAAAAGTAATGGTTAGTCCTTATTTTCATGCATTGTCGTCAAATTTAGGGATATGTGTGATTTTTTAAAACTTTTTTGAAAATGACTAAATTTTTACTTTTTGAGAACCCTTGCATTTTTCTCACCGTACATTTATTTTAATTATTGAAATTGTGGTTGAACAATTTATTTCTGTTATATATATTTAGTTACCCTTCATTTTGATATAATTATCTTGTAACCCGGGTTCTTGGCTGATTTTTAATTTTCTGTTTTTACCTCCCTTTTTATTTTATCAAGAAATGATGCAAATCCATTTTCAAGTCAATAAATTTTATGAATATATTATTTTGAACCCCTGACACAACTTTATTTTGTTCACCGCATACTTTTGTTTGAACTGAGTGTGAGTAAGTGGGTATTAGTAAAATAATTTTACAGATATTGTCTTTCAAAAACAGCAATTTTTAGGGCTGCGAAAAAAACGAAAATACTTGAACTTGTAATATTCATACCTTTTTCATTTATAAAGATACTAGTGTATTACCCGTCAAAAATGACGAAAGTTTTGACATGGATATATTTCAGTTTTTTTTAATTGTCCCTTTTGCTTGAAAGCCGCATAGTAAATAATCAGAAAATATAGAGACCAAAGAGAATTTTTTTTTCATATTGAACAATTTTATGCGGACGTTTGAAAATAGTCAGTGTTATTTTTCAAAGCTATTTTTTAGCGGTGCGCTTTTTAAAATCTAGCGTTATGAACGGACATAGCAAAGTATATATTTTGATTATATATACGAATATATGTGTTATTAAAAATCTCCAAGCTTTGGCTTCGCGTTATGTAAGTTTGCATGAATATTAATGATATAATTATGATAATAGTAAATGCATAGTTAATTACACACAACATAAAGTGATAAGCAGCAAAGAAGTTTGAAGCTCGAAGTATTAACAAATATTGATGTGGAGTCAGCCGGACGTTAGCTTGCGGCATTGAATATGCGCACCAATTATGAGTGCACCAATACAGCAGAGAGCGTTAAAAAAATTATGTGACTGTAATGTGATCCACATCAAGCACATATGTGATTTGAAGTCGTTTTAGCTTCATTGATGATTATGACTTGTCAGTTTATTAGCCAATGTCCAATACATTATTACCACAACATAACCAAAAAAAAATCAAAAAAAAATAAAGTAAAAAATTAAATGCAATTTATACACATGTTAATAACAAGGAACTATTTATTTTGCATGAAACGTAGTAAGCAAAGTTTGTCACAGGATAACAGAACAGATTAAATTATCAACTGTTAATCATATTTACAATTTAATATGCACGTGTTAGTAATTCACATAAACGTTTTTATTATTGTCAAGTCAGCACCTTTTCAAGATCTGTTATGACTTGTCAGTTTATGCGCCCATTGTTCCATACATTATTACCTTTAAATTATCAAAAACATGTAAACAAAAAATGTAACTATTTACAAATATGAATAACAAATAAATATTTATTTTGCATGAAAACTTTGAAGTAAACTTTATCACGGGATAAAATAAAATATTACAGTATAAACAGTTAATCGTATATACAATTTAATATACACGTTTTAGGAATTCAAATAAACGTTTTCATTATTGTCAAGTCAGCACTCCTTCCAGTTCTATATTAAAAGCAAAGATTTTTTTATCCAAAATTAGTCTAAGACGCATTAAAATTTTACATGTAAATAACAATCAAACAAAAACTATTGTGGGGAGGAGACCGATTTTTAAGTATGTTATTTTTAAAACATACAAATATGCAATCTCAAAGTGTACAAAAGAAAACCAAACGTTAAATTGAAGAATAAGTTGACAAATTTCATATGCAGTAATAAATAATGGCTTTGTAGTTCAAAACGCATCGAAACTTGACAACCAAACGACAACCAATTGTAAATTTCATAAACCGAAAAACGAATGTTATACACTGATATAGAAAATTAAAATAAATATATAATTACGTACATAATATTGACATGGACATATAAAAAAAACGTACATTTAAAACAAAAAAAAACCTTTTAATAATATTAATCACATCAAATAAAACGTGGTGTTGAGTATGATAATAATTGTTTGAGAATCGCATATAGTTTAGAACCGTTGAGGGTAGGGGTTAGAACCAAACAACGCTACTGACCTAGTGTCAAGCGAAGTAGTAGAAACGTTATGCACATGAGGCCATGATTGATACCTACTGGAAACAGTCCATCACATGCCAAGAGGATGAGACTTAGGGTTTGACCAACCAGGAGAAAGTTGTCACATGCACCAGCATGGGGAAAAGGTTCACCCAATAGAATTAATAGGAATGTATGACAGATGCCATGATGGCGTGGGTGAGCGGCCTAATGTATACTGGGGAGAAACCATGAGGCGCTCTCTCCCCCAGACGACCACAGGTCACCCTGAGAATTAGGTTCTCGGGGCTAGACTGTGGGGAACAAAGCCTTGCTGAAGGGGTTCAGGTTTGTTAGATTGATAGACTTATAAGAATAGTCAAATGCATGTTAGAGTTAGATGTTATTATCCTGTTATATATTGATTGATATATTGTTAGTCGATATATGTATGTGTATTTGTATTTTCAGCAAGTAACGTAGGGTAGTTTTACCTACAGAGACGAAAAGTAATGGTGTGTAGTGTTACCTACAGTGAAGGAAGTAACGTAGGGCTAGAATAGCCAAGTGAACTTAGTGGGAAGTGAGCACCAGACGTGCTAGGCAAAAGTGGGAAAACGACCCTGAGCCGGACGAGAAGACTACTGTTAGTAAACAGTGCAGCCAGCTGTCAGTCATTGGGTAACTGAGGCGCGTGGTGTTGATCGGCCTATCAGACGATGTGTGGGTTAAGCATCGCTTACCAGTGAGGCGGAACACGGACGGACCCCGTTACCTGAGACAGTGTGTCAGGTTGGCAGGCATATAGCGGAGCTGGCCGATTCAAGGGACGTAGTATCCAATTGTAAAACATACCTTTTAATATATATATTTTGTAACTGAAGTAGTTATTGTCTACATTGACTACATATTCATATTTTATACTCTATTCCATTATATATGTGTCTATTAGATGTAAATAAATATTTTCTCTCTGTTGTACACAGAGGTGTTAAGTGTCATCATGTATATGTGTTTAAGTATTGTAGTTCAAGATTAGTATTAATACTTAACACTGGGGGCCAGAGCCAAGATTGAATACATGTATTAATAATATTACCCTAGACAACAAGAGTCATTAATAGCAGGTATCTTTAGTTGTATCGTAACTAAGTTGTCAACACATGGCCCTTTTTACTTCGTTCCCTTCATACATTAATACAAGCTCAAATAATGACATCACGTCACAATATTTTATGGCGAGAGACACATTTTGTTAATCTCGAAAGCAACATTTTTACGTCTATAGTTTCCTTTTTTTAAATCGGGAGTTACCTCGCATACCGTCACGGACAGGGCGGGACGGACGTGACAAAGATTGCAAATTATGTATGTGTATATGAACAAACCATGTGCCCACATTCTTAGGACTATTAGTATTTTAAAATAAAATATCTAGAAAATATTTGGGACAATATTGAAATTTCGGCTTGTGATACCTATTTTTAGATAGTCCTTACTAGGCCTGTCAACGGTTACCCGGGTAGTAAAATTAAGCACGGGTACCTGTGAACATGTGGCTTCAATTATATTAACGGAGCCCAAACTTCGGCTTGCATACGGCTTTTTTGTGTTGAAATTGCGGCTCGCGAAACAATTAATGTATTGAAATTTTTTGTTTGAAATATATGGTGTGAATTATCTCTAAGGAGAAATATCTGTCACAGGAAAATATCTGTCAACATGAAATAAAATACGGTCCCGTCAAACTACAATTTATTTTGATACATCTTCTATCTCTGAACATGAAACAGAAATCGCTAACAAAAACGGATTTGGTTTCTTGAATGAGTCTTATAAGGAAAACAAAACTCGTCTTCCGAAAATAAGGTCCAAGATTTTTTCAAATCTGCCAACGTAAAATTGAACCAATTTCGATGGTCCTAGAGATCTGAAAATTTTACCACAGATAGATCTTGGATGACAATGCATTGTATCAAAATCTCAGATCGATCAAATGTACCGGTATTAAATTTTTGAACTTTTAAAATTATCTATAGTCTATATAAAAGCATCTATACCGTCGGCTTTTGTTGACATCCGTGAGTTCGCCCCGTGACCACATCACAATGTTTTTAAACCGTTGGGCGGGCGCTTGTGAGGTGTTTGGTAAAATAAATAGAGGTAAAAAAATATTTTTAAAAACCAGGTTGTTATAAGTGGACTAAAAAGAATAAAATAAATAGAATTTAAAAAAAAGATTTTTAAAAACCACGTTTTTAGAAGCGGACTAAAAAGAAGAAAATAATTTAAAACTTATTAGTTCAAGTACTTCGATTTAATATGACTAAAAACGTGAGGTGGGTGGTTTGGTATAAAAATTAAAGATTTCTAATTTAGAAGGCAAAAGAGAGATCTATAAGTGAGAGAATGAGTGAACCGCATATGTTAAACCTCATAAGCGCCCGCCCCACGTTTTTAGTCATAATAAATCGAAGTACTTGAACTAATAAGTTTTAAATTATTTTCTTCTTTTTAGTCCACTTCTAAAAACGTGGTTTTTAAAAATCTTTTTTTTTACTTCTATTTATTGTTAATAAAAACACCCCTACTTTGACAGAAAGTTTGCTTTGAAGTACGCCGACATTTGGTTACCGATTGAAACTAGAAAACGTTGTTTATCTACCCCCCTCTTCCCTCCACTCCTATAACCCGCACCCCCTTTCTGTTTTTTTGTTTGTTTGTTTTTTGTGTGCTTTTTTAAATCCTTTATATTAACTCGTGGTGTCTGCGGCGGACCTTGCTTGCTTGCTTGCTTGCTTGCTTGTCGCCAAAACTTTTGATCGATTTTTAACCCACTTGCTCGCAAGATAGCGAGCTGAAATTTTGCAGGCAGTTTCGTACCGATGATAAAAACAATGTATCAAAATTTCAGATCGATCGCATGTACCGTAATTAAATTATTGATTTTTTAGATTATTTTTTTTATTCCTATGTATCATGCTATTTTTTGAGATAGAGCGTCGCGGTGCGTATTATATTGAACAACCTTTCTGTCGCGCAATAAGGTGCGTATTTTATTGACAGCTCTTTTTATAAACATATTCCTGATCGGTGCGCATTATATTAAACATGTTTTACGACACAAGTGCAATTTTGTATTTCTGAATGGTCTGGTGCTGCGTATTATAATGAACATTCTTTTAATTACTTCTCGTACATAAAGGATTTATAGTCAAAAACTTGGTTTTTTACGGGTTTTTCTTATTAAATCCTTTATATTAACTCGTGGTGTCTGCGGCCGACCGACCGACCTTGTCGCCAAAACTTTTGATCGATTTTTAACCCACTTGCTCGCAAGATAGCGAGCTGAAATTTTGCAGGCAGTTTTGTACCGATGATAAAAACAATGTATCAAAATTTCAGATCGATCGCATGTACCGTAATTAAATTATTGATTTTTTAGATTATTTTTTTTATTCCTATGTATCATGCTATTTTTTGAGATAGAGCGTCGCGGTGCGTATTATATTGAACAACCTTTCTGTCGCGCAATAAGGTGCGTATTTTATTGACAGCTCTTTTTATAAACATATTCCTGATCGGTGCGCATTATATTAAACATGTTTTACGACACAAGTGCAATTTTGTATTTCTGAATGGTCTGGTGCTGCGTATTATAATGAACATTCTTTTAATTACTTCTCGTACATAAAGGATTTATAGTCAAAAACTTGGTTTTTTACGGGTTTTTCTTATTAAATCCTTTATATTAACTCGTGGTGTCTGCGGCCGACCGACCGACCTTGTCGCCAAAACTTTTGATCGATTTTTAACCCACTTGCTCGCAAGATAGCGAGCTGAAATTTTGCAGGCAGTTTTGTACTGATGATAAAAACAATGTATCAAAATTTCAGATCGATCGCATGTACCGTAATTAAATTATTGATTTTTTAGATTATTTTATTTATTCCTATGTATCATGCTATTTTTTGAGATAGAGCGTCGCGGTGCGTATTATATTGAACAACCTTTCTGTCGCGCAATAAGGTGCGTATTTTATTGACAGCTCTTTTTATAAACATATTCCTGATCGGTGCGCATTATATTAAACATGTTTTACGACACAACTGCAATTTTGTATTTCTGGATGGTCTGGCGCTGCGTATTATAATGAACATTCTTTTAATTACTTCTCGTACATAAAGGATTTATAGTCAAAAACTTGGTTTTTTACGGGTTTTTCTTATTTTGTTCATTAAAACGTGTTTGCCAAGCCCAATAACTGATTTGAACAATAATAATACACCCACTGTTGTCAGCATTTAAAATTAATAAATTAAACAGTTACTAACAGTGTCAGATTGTTTACAAGTCTGTTTTGTGGAGTCGCACCAAACGAGTGGACAGAGACACGCAAAAGGCAATTTTTGTGATTAAAATTTTGTCGGCGAAAGGCGGTAACACCAGCGTGATCAACTGCCATCTGCAAAAAGTGGATTTTGACAAACCAACTGCAGCTCTAGGCAATATCGCGGACTTTTTGGTGCATTAAAGTTTACAATACATTATTCCCTAGCTATTCGCGGGGGTTACGTTCTTTAGCCCCCCCCCCAACCCCCGCAAAAAGAGAAAACCGCGAATTTGGATGATGTTTTAAAACGCATATGCATGAGATTATATACGGTACTAAATGCTTCCTAAACACGTTATAAAGACACACTAACTCAGTAATACAGTAATAATGTAGTAATATTATGTGCAGTGATGTATTTGGCTAATGTAGTAATAATAATATAAAAACATATAAATTTTGTACTGCAGCAATTTTTTAAGAAGAAAGAAACGTAAGCACAGGATTACATTAAAAACGCATAGCATAGTTACCCATACTGTATTATTGTACCGTTAAGTCATATTCTTTGCGTACAACTATGTATTAGAATGAACATGAAATGAAACTAATTGAAAGGCAAACTTAGACAGAAAATACAGTACACACCTTTTAGGTAATAATAATAATACAGTACGTACGATGCGATAGGGTTAAGAGCCTAACCAGCGAATATGCGGATTTGCGAATAAGAAACCTCAAATAGGTGAGGGTATAATGTAGTATGTTATTGGAAGCTTCCCATTGGCTACTATGTGAAAGGAGGTGCAACGATGGTGGCGAGGTTGCATTGTATAGCGGTCATGACAGGGAAAATTATGCGACGTTTCGAATGAGTAACCCGGTGTAACAGGCCATGAGATTAAACCCCTGACCACAATAATACCGGTATAATCTGGCCTATATAGGCCAGAATATACCCCCGGGGTTAAACTGGCCTAGGCC
>CALYLW010002343.1:77570-141913 GCA_944989445.1 Ampullaceana balthica | reverse complement strand
CCAATACCTTCTCATACTTTCCAATACTTTCTTATATATTTCCATCCTTTTCCATAACTTCCCATACCTTCCCATACTTTCCCATACTTTCTCATGCATTTACATATTTTCCCATAACTTTCAATGCCTTTACATACTTCCCAAATATCCCCATATCTTGCCATACATTCCAATAACTTCCAATACTTCCCCATACCTTCCCATACTTTCTCATTACATTTCCATACTTTCCCATAACTTCCCATTTCTTCCCATACCATCCCATACTATCTCATCCCTTCCCATATCTTCCCATACTTTCACATACATTTTCATATTTCCCCATAACTTTCCATACCTTTCATATCTTCCCATACCTTACTTAAACTTCCCATACATTCCCATACTTTCCCATACCTTCCCATACTTTCCCATACCTTCACACACCTTCCCATAACTTCCCATACTTCCCCATACCTTACCATACTTTCCAATACTTTCTCATACATTTACATACTTTCCCATATTTTTCCTTAAGTTCCCATTGTTTCCCATATCTTCCCATACTTTCCCATAATTTCACATACATTTCAATATTATACCATAACTTTCCATAACTTTCAATACCTTCCCATATATTATCATGCCTTCCCATAACTCCCCATACTTTCTCATAGCTTCCCATACTTCCCCATACTTTCTCATACATTTCCATACCTTCCCATACCTTACCTATTATTTCCTATACAATCCAATAATTTCCCATACCTTCCTATACCTTCCCATACTTCCCCATACTTTCACATAAATTTCCATATTTTCCCATAATTTTCCATACCTTCCCATACCTTCTAATATCTTCCCATAACTTCCCATACTTTCCCATATCTTACCTATACTTTCTCATAACTTACCTTTACTTTCCCATACATTTCCACATTTTCCCATAACTTTCCATACCTTTCCATATCTTCTCATATCTTCCCATACCTTCCCATAACTTCACATACTTTCCCATACCTTTCATACTTTCCAATACTTTCTTATACATTTTCATCCTTTTCCATAACTTCCCATAACATTTCCATATTTTCCCATAATATTCCATAACTTCCCATACATTCTCATATCTTCCCATACCTTCCCATAACTTCCCATACTTTCCCATACCTTACCTATACTTTCCCATACCGTCGCATACTTTCCCACAGCTTCCCATACCTTCCCATACTTTCATATACTTTAACATACATTTCCATATATTCCCATAATTTTTCATAACTTTCAATACCTTCCTATATATTCCCATGCCTTCCAATATTTTCCAATACTTTCCCATACCTTCGCATACTTACCCATACTTTCTCATACATTTCCATAACTTTCCATACCTTCCCATATATTCCCATGCCTTCCGATAACTTCCAATACTTTCCCATACCTTCTCATACTTCTCCATACTTTCTCATACAATTCCATACCTTCCCATATCTTCTCATATCTTCCAATACCTTCCCATAACTTCCCATACTTCCCCATAACTTCCCATGCTTTCCAATACTTTCTAATACATTTGCATACTTTCCCATACCTTCCCATACATTCCAATATATTCCCATGCTTTCCCATACTTCCCCATAATTTATCATACATTTCCATACTTTCCCATACCTTCTCTTATTTTCCCATACCTTCCCATAACTTCCCATACTTTCCCAAACTTTTCAATACTTTCCAATACATTCTCATACATTTCCGTACATTCCCATAACTTCCCATAACTTCCCACACATTACCTATACTTTCCCATACCTTCCCATACGTTACCATGCGTTCTCATACATTTCCATATTTTCCCATTACTTTCCATACCTTTCCATACTTTCTCATACTTTCTCATACATTTTCATAGTGTCCCATAATTTCCCATACTTTTCCATACCTTCACATACTTCTCCATACTTTCTCATACATTTGCATACCTTCCCATACCTTTTAATATCTTCCCATACCTTCCCATAACTTCCCATATTTAACATACCTTCCCATACTTTCCAATACTTTCTCATTCATTTCCATACTTTTCCGTATTTTCCAATACCTTTCCATATTTTCCCATACTTTCTCATACATTTCCATATTTTCCCATAACTTTCCACGTCTTTACATACCTTCCCATATATTCCCATGCCTTCCCATAACTTTTCATACTTTTCAATACCTTCCGATACTTCCACATACTTTCTCATACGTTTCATACCTTCCCATACCTTCTCTTATCTTGCAATACCTTCCAATAACTTCCAATACTTCCCAATACTTTCCCATATATTCCTATGCCTTCCCATAACTTTCCATACTTTCCAATACCTTCCCATACTTCCCCATACTTTCTCATACATTTCCACATTTTCCCATACCTTTCCATACCTTCCCATACATTCTCATATCTTCCCATACCTTCCCATAACTTCCTATACTTTCGCATACCTTACCTATGCTTTCCCATACCGTCGCATACTTTTCCATATCTTCCCATACCTTCCCATACTTTCCTATACTTTCACATTCATTTCCATATATACCCATAATTTTCCATACCTTTCCATATAATCCCATGCCTTCCGATAACTTCCAATACTTTCCCATACCTTCTCATACTTCCCCATACTTTCTCATACATTTCCATACCTTCCCATATCTTATCATATCTTCCCATACCTTCCAATAACTTCCCATACTTCCCCATAACTCTCATACATTTATTTCCTTACCTTCACATATCTTCTAATATCTTCCCATACATTCCCTTAACTTCCCATACTTTTCCATACTTTCACATTCATTTCCATATTTTCCTATAACTTTCCATACATTTCCATAACTTCCAAAATATTCTCAAGCCTTCCCATAACTTCCCATACTTTCCCATATCTTCCCATAATTTCCCATACTTTCCCATACCTTCACATACTTCCCCATACTTTCTGAAACATTTCCATACATTCCCATACCTTCCCATACTTTACCTATTCTTTCCCATACCATCCCATACTTTCCGATACCTTCCCATACCTTCCCATACTTTCCAATACTTTCACATACATTTCCATATTTTCCCATAACTTTCCATACATTCCCATACATTCTCATATCTTCCCATACCTTCCCATAACTTTCCCATACTTTCGCATACCTTACCTATACTTTCCCATACCGTCGCATACTTTCCCATACCTTCCCATACCTTCACATATTTCCCCATACTTTCACATACATTTCCATATATTCCCATAATTTTCCATAACTTTCCATAACTTCCCATATATTCCCATGTCTTCCGATAACTTCCAATACTTTCCCATATCTTCTCATACTTCCCCATACTTTCTCATACATTTCCATACCTTCTCATATCTTCGCATATCTTCCCTATACCTTCCCATAACTTCCCATACTTTCCCATACTTTCCCATAACTTCCCATGCTTTCCAATACTTTCTCATACATTTCAATACTTTCCCATAACTTCCCATACCTTCCCATACTTTCCCATATCTTCCTATATCTTCCCATACTTTTCCATACTTTCACATACATTTCCATATTTTCCTATAACTTTCAATACATTTCCATACCTTCCCACATATTCTCAAGCCTTCCCATAACTTCCCATACTTTCCCATATCTTCCCATAATTTCCCATTCTTTTTCAATCATTTACATACTTTCCAATAACTTCCAATGCCTTCCCATACCTTACCTATTATTTCACATACCATCCCATACTTTCCCTATACCTTCCCATACATTCCCATATATTCCCATGCTTTCCCATACCTTCCCATACTTTCTCATACATTTCCATACTTTCTCATAACTATTCTTATTTTCCCATACCTTCCCAATAACTTCCAATACTTTCCCATACTTTTCCATACTTTCCAATACATTCTAAAACATTTCCTTACATTCCCATAACTTCCCATAACTTCCCATAACTTCCCATACATTTCCATACTTTTCCATATTTTCCCATACCTTCCCATACTTCCCCCAACTTTCTCATACATGTCCATACCTTCTCATATCTTCCCATACCTTCTCATACCTTCCCATACTTTCCAATAATTGCTCATACATTTCCATACTTTCCCATAACTTCCCATACTTTCCCTTACTTTCTCATACATTTCCATATTTTCCCATAATTTTTAATGTCTTTACATACCTTCCCATATATTCACATGCCTTCCCGTACCTTCCCATACTTACCCATACTTGCTCATACATTTCCAATTTTTCCCATAACATCCCATACTTTCCCTTACTTTCTCATACATTTCCATATGTTCCCATAATTTCCCATACTTTCCAATTCCTTCACATACTTCCCCATACTTTCTCATACATTTCCATTCTTTTCCATACCTTCCCATACTTTACCTATTCTTTCATATACCATCCCATACTTTCCGATACCTTACCATACCTTCCCATACTTTCCCATACTTTCACATACATTTCCTTATTTTCCCACAATTTTCCATACCTTCCCATACCTCCCATAATTTCCCATACTTTCGCAAAACTTACCTATACGTTCCCATACCGTCGCATACTTTCCCATACCTTCCCATACATTCCCATACTTTCCCATACATTCACATACATTTCCATATATTCCAATAATTTTCCATAACTTTCTATACCTTCCCATATATTCACATGCCTTCCGATAACTTACAATACTTTCCCATAACTTCTCATGCTTCCCCATACTTTCTCATACATTTCCATACCTTCCCATATCTTTGCATATCTTCCCATACCTTCCCATAACTTCCCATACTTCACCATAACTTCCCATGCTTTCCAATACTTTCTCATACATTTCCATAGTTTCCCATACCTTCCCATACATTCCCATATATTCCCATGCTTTCCCATACCTTCCCATACTTCCCCATAATTTCTCATACATTTTCATACTTTCCCATACCTTCTCTTATTTTCCCATACCTTCCCATAACTTCCCATACTTTCCCAAACTTTTCAATACTTTTCAATACATTCTCATACATTTCCTTACATTCCTATAACTTCCCATAACTTCCCACACATTACCTATACTTTCGCATACCTTCCCATACTTTTCCATACTTTCTCATGCATTTCCATATTTTCCCATTACTTTCCATACCTTTTCATACTTTCTCATACTTAATCATACATTTCCATACTTTCCCATAACTATTCTTATTTTCCCATACCTTCCAATAACTTCCCATACGTTCCTATACTTTTCCATACTTTCCAATACTTTCTCATACATTTCCATATTTTCCCATAACTGCCCATACCTTCCCATACTTTCCCATATCTTACTATAACTTCCCATACTTTTCCATACTTTAACATACATTTCCATATTTTCCTATAACTTTCCATACATTTCCATACCTTCCCACATATTCTCAAGCCTTCCCATAACTTCCCATACTTTCCCGTATCTTCCCATAATTTCCCATACTTTTTCAAACATTTACATACTTTCCCATAACATCCAATGCTTTCCCATACCTTACCTATCATTTCACATACCATCCCATACTTTCCTATACCTTCCCATACATTCCCATATATTCCCATGCTTTCCCATACCTTCCCATACTTTCCCATACTTTCTCATACATTTCCATACTTTCCCATAACTATTCTTATTTTCCCATACCTTCCAATAACTTCCCATATTGTCCCATACTTTTCCATACTTTCCAATACATTCTCATACATTTCCTTACATTCCCATAACTTCCCATAACTTCCCATAACTTCCCATACATTACCTATACTTTCCCATACCTTCCCATACATTTCCATACTTTCTCATACATTTCCATATTTTCCCATTACTTTGCATACCTTTCCATACTTTCTCATACATTTCAATGTTGTCCCATAATTTCCCATACTTTCCCATACCTTCACATACTTCCCCATAATTTCTCATACATTTCCATACTTACTTTTCCATATTTTCCCATACCTTCCCATACTTTCCCATACTTTCTCATACGTTTCCATACCTTCCTATACCTTCTCATATCTTGCCATACCTTCCATTACTTCCCAATACTTTCCCATATATTTCTATGCCTTCCCATAACTTTCCATACTTTCTAATACCTTCCAATACTTCTCCATACTTTCTCATACATTTCCATACTTTCCCATACCTTCCCATACCTTCCCATACTTTCCCATACTATCACATACATTTCCATATTTTCCCATAATATTCTATACCTTCCCATACATTCTCATATCTTCCCATACCTTCCCATAACTTCCCATACTTTCCCATACATTACCTATACTTTCCCATACCGTCGCATACTTTCCCATAGCTTCCCATACCTTCCCATACTTTCATATACTTTCACATACATTTCCATATATTCCCATAATTCCATACCTTCCTATATATTCCCATGCCTTCCAATATTTTCCAATACTTTCCCATACCTTCGCATACTTCCCCATACTTTCTCATACATTTCCATACCTTCCCATATCTTCTCATATCTACCCATACCTTCCCATAACTTACCATACTTCCCCATAACTTCCCATGCTTTCCAATACTTTCTCTTACATTTTTTATACTTTCCCATAAATTTCAATACTTTCCCATACTTTCCCATACCTTCCATTACATTCCCATCCTTCCCCATACTTTCACATACATTTCCATATTTTCCCATAACTTTCCATTTTTTTTATTTTTTATGACCCCCTTTCCAGTCCATGACGGACTATGGGGCAAGTGATGTAGCGTTCACAAGTTTTTTGGCCACCACTAACGAGCAGCGGAATGTGTGGCCAGCACAATACCCCAGAGGCCTTGCCAGAACCTGGGCTCGAACCCGCGACTCGGGATCTGCCTTGGTTCGATAGTCCAGTACGCTACCACTTAGACCATCGCGCCCCTTAACTTTCCATGCCTTTACATAACTTCCCATAACTTCTTATACCTTCCCATAACTTACTTATTCTTTCCCATACCCTCCCATACTTTCCCATACCTTCCCATACCTTCCCGTATATTCCCATACTTTCTCATTCGTTTCCGTAACTTCCAATACCTTCTCATATCTTGCCATACCTTCCCATAACTTCCCATACTTTCCCACAACTTCCCATACTTTCCCATACTTTCTCATACATTTCCATATTTTCCCATAACTTTCCATACGTTCCAATACCTTCCCATACTTTCCCATACATTTACATATTTTCCCATAACTTGCCATACCTTCCCATACCTTACCTATTATTTCCCATACCATCCCATACTTTCCCATAACTTCCCAATTCTTCCCATACCTTCCCATAACTTCCCATACTTGCTCATACATTTACATACTTTACCATAACTTCCCATACCTTACCATACCTTACCTATTCTTTCAAAAACCATATCATAATTTCCCATATCATCCCATACCTTCCCATACTTTCCCATACTTTCACATACATTTCCATATTTTCCCATGACTTTCCATACTTTCCCATATTTTCTCATATCTTAACTTACCTTCCCATAACTTCCCAAACTTTCCCATACCTTAACTATACTTTCCACAACATCCCATACTTTCCCATACCTTCCAATACCTTCCCATACTTTCCCATACTTTCACATACATTTCCAAATTTTCCCATAATTTTTAATAACTTTCCATACCTTCCCATATATGCCCATGCCTTCCCATAACTTCCCATACTTTCCAATACCTTCCAATATTTGCCAATACATTCTCATACGTTTCCATACCTTCCCATACCTTCTCATAACTTGCCATACCTTCCCAAAACTTCCCATACTCTCCCATACCGTCCCATACCTTCCCATATATTCCATGCCTTCCCATACCTTCGCATACTTATCCATACTTTCTGATATATATCCATATTTCCCCATAATTTCCCATACCTTCCAATACCTTACCTATATTTTCCCATACCGTCCCATACCTTCCCATACCTTCCCATACTTTCCCATACTTTCACATACATTTCCATATTTTCCCATAACTTTTCATACCTTTCCATTTATTACCATGCCTTCCTATAACTTCCCATACCTTCCCATACCTTCCCATACTTTACCATACTTTCTCATACATTTCCATACCTTCCCATACTTTCCCATACCTTCCATTACATTCCCATCCTTCCCCATACTTTCACATACATTTCCATATTTCCCCATAACTTTCCATACCTTCCCATACCTTCTCATATCTTCCCATGCTTTTCCATAACTTCCCATACTTTTCCATACCTTCCCATAACTTCCCATACTTCCCCATACCTTTCCATATATTCACATTCGTTCCCATAACTTCACATACTTTCTTATACCTTCCAATACTTCCCCCAACTTTCCATACCTTCTCATACATTTCCATACTTTCAGATACTTGCTCATACATTTCCATACTTTCCCATAACTTCCCATACTTTCCCTTACTTTCTCATACATTTCCATATTTTCCCATAATTTTTAATGCCTTTACATACCTTCCCATATATTCCCATGCCTTCCTATACCTTCCCATACCTTCCCATACTTCCCCATACTTGCTCATACATTTCCAATTTTTCCCATAACATCCCATACTTTCCCTTACTTTCTCATACATTTCCATATATTCCCAAAATTTCCCATACTTTCCAATACCTTCACATACTTCCCCATACTTTCTCATACATTTCCATACTTTCCCATACCTTCCCATACTTTACCTATTCTTTCATATACCATCCCATACTTTCCGATACCTTCCATTACATTCCCATCCTTCCCCATACTTTCACATACATTTCCATATATTCCCATGCCTTACCATAGCTTCCCATACCTTCTCATATCTTCCCATGCTTTTCCATAACTTCCCATACTTTTCCATAACTTCCCATACCTTCCCATACCTTACCTATTCTTTCCAAAACCATATCATAATTTCCCATATCATCACATACCTTCCCATATATTCCCATACTTTCACATACATTTCCATATTTTCCCATAATTTTCCATAACTTTCCATACCTTCCCATATATGCCCATGCCTTCCCATAACTTCCCATACTTTTCAATACATTTCCATATTTGCCCATACATTCTCACACGTTTCCATACCTTCCCATACCTTCTCATATCTTGCAATACCTTCCCAAAACTTCCCATACTTTCCCATACCGTCCCATACCTTCTCAAACATAAGCTATAATTTCCTATATTTTTCCATACCCTCCCATACCTTCCAAAACTTTACCATACTTTCTCATATATTTCCATATTTTTCCATAATTTTTCATGCCTTTACATAACTTCCCGTATATTCCCATGCGTACCCATAACTTCCCATACTTTCTCATACCTTCCAATACTTCCTGATACTTTCTATTATGTTTCCATACCTTCCCATACTTTCCCATAACTTTCCATACTTTCCCATACCATCCAATACCTTCCCATACTTTCCAATACATTTCAATATTTTCTCAAAATTTTCATGCCTTTAAATACCTTCCAATATAATCCCATGCCTTCCCATACTTTCCCATACCTTCCCGTATTTTCCCATAACTTGCCATACTTTCCCATATATTCCCATGGCTTCCCATACCTTCCCATACTTCCCCATACTCTCTCATACATTTCCATACCTTCTCATACCTTCTCATAATTTCCATACCTTCCCATAACTTCCCATACTTTCCCATACTTTCCCATACCGTCCCATACTTTCTCATACCTTCCCAATACCTTCCCATACTTTCCCATACTTTCACATACATTTCCATATTTTCCCATAATTTTCCATAACTTTCCATACCTTCCCATATATTCCCATGCCTTCCGATAACTTCCAATACTTTCCCATACCTTCTCATACTTCTCCATNGTTCCCTTAACTTCCCATACCTTCCCATACTTTTACATACATTTCCATATTTTCCCATATATTCCCATGCCTTCCCATAGCTTCCCATATTTTCCCATACCTTCCCATACTTTCTCATACGTTTTCATACGAATTCATACCTTTCCATAACTTCCCATACCTTACCTATGCTTTGCCATACCTTCCCATACATCCCCATACCTTCCCATACTTTCTCATACATTTCAATATTTTCCCATATATTCCCATGCCTTCCCATGGCTTCCCATACTTCCCCATACCTTCCCATACTTTCCAATACTTTCTCATATATTTCCATACTTTTTCATACTATCCAATACTTTCTCATACATTTCCATATTTTCCCATGCCTTCCCATACCTTCCCATACTTCCGCATACATTATTATACGTTTCCATAACTTCCCATACCTTCTAATATCTTTCCATACCTTCCAATAACTTCCAATATTTCCCCATACCTTCCCATACCTTCCCATACCTTACCTATTCTTTTCCATACCATCCCATACTTTCCCATACCTTTTCATACCTTCCCATACTTTCCAATACTTTTTCATACATTTACATACTTTTCCATAACTTCCCATACCTTCCCATACTTTCCCTTACTTTCTCATAAATTTCCATACTTCCCCATAATTTCTCATACGTTTCCGTACCTTCCCATACCTTTCCATAACTTCCCATTCCTTACCTATTCTTTCCCATACCATCCAATACTTTTCCATACATTCCCATATCTTCCCATACTTTCCATTACTTTCTCATACATGTCCATACTTTCCCATAACTTCCCATAACTTCCCATAACTTCCCATAACTTCCCAGAACTTTCCATACATTACCTATGCTTTCCCATACCTTCCAATACCTATCCATACTTTCTCATACATTTCCATATTTTCACATAACTTTCCATACCTTTCCATACCTTCCCATACTTTCTCATTTTTTCTCATACATTTCCAAATTTGCCCATAATTTCCCATACTTTCCCATACCTTCCCATACTTTCGAATACTTTCTCATACATTTCCATACTTTTCCATAACTTCCCATTCTTTCTCATACATTTCCATATTTTCCCATAACTTTCCATACCTTTCCATACCATCTCATACCTTCCCATACTTTCTCATACTTTCTCATACATTATCATATTTTCCCATACGTTGCCATACCTTCCCATACCTTAACTTTTATTTCCAATACCATCCCATACTTTTCCATGCCTTCCCATACCTTCTCATATCATCCCACACCTTCCCATAACTTCCCATACTTTCCCATATCTTACCTATACTTTCCCATACCATCCCATACTTTCCCATACATTCCCATACTTTCCCATACCTTCCCATACTTCACCATACTTTCACATACATTTCCATATTTTCCCATAACTTTCCATAACTTCCCATACTTTCCCATAACTTACCTATACTTTCCCATAACTTACCCATACTTTCCCATACATTTCCATATTTTGTCATAACTTTCAATACCTTCTCATACCTTCTCTTATCTTTTCAAACCTTCCCATAACTTCCGATACTTTCCCATACCTTCCCATATCTTCCAATACTTTCTCATACATTTCCATCCTTTTCCATAACATCCCATACCTTCCCATACATTCCCATACTTTCTTATACATTTCCATACTCTCTCATACCTTTCCATACCTTACCTATTCTTTCCCATACTTTCCCATACCTTCCCATACTTTCCCATACTTTCACATACATTTCCATATTTCCCCACAATTTTCCATACCTTTCCATACCTTCCCATATATTCCCATGCCTTCCCATAACTTCCCATACTTTCTCATACCTTCCCATACTTCCCCTTACTTTCTCATACATTTCCATACCGTTTCATATCTTTCCATAACTTCCGATAACTTCACATACTTTCCCATAATTTCCCATGCCTGCCCATATCTTCCCATACTTTCCAATACCTTCCCATACTTCCCTATACTCTTTCATACGTTTCCAAACCTTCCCATATCTTCTCAAATCTTGCCATACCTTCCACTAACTTCCAATACTTCCTCTTACCTTCCCATACTTTCCCATACTTTTCATACATTTACATACTTTCCCATAACTTCCCATACCTTCTCATACCTTACCTATTCTTTCCGATACCATCCCATACTTTCCCATAACTTCAAATACTTTCCCATACTTTCACATACATTTTTATATTTTCCCATACCTTTCCATACCTTTCCATATATTCCCATGCCTTCCCATAACTACCCATACTTACCCATACCTTCCTATACCTTCCAATACTTCCCCATACTTTCACATAAATTTCCATATTTTCCCATAATTTTACATACCTTCCCATACTTTCTCATATCTTCCCATAACTTCCCATAACTTCCCATACTTTCCCATATCTTACCTATACTTTCCCATAACTTACCTATACTTTCCCATACATTTCCACATTTTCCCATAACTTTCCATACCTTCCCATACCTTCTCATTTCTTCCCATACCTTCCCATAACTTCACATACTTTCCCATACCTTCTCATACTTTTAAATACTTTCTTATACATTTCCATCATTTTCCATAACTTCCCATACCTTCCCATACTTTCCCATACTTTCTCATGCATTTCAATATTTTCCCATAACTTTCCATGCCTTTACATACCTTCCCAAATCTTCTCATACCTTGCCATACATTCCAATAACTTCCAATAATTCCCCATACCTTCCCATACTTTCCCATACTTTCTCATACATTTCCATACTTTCCCATAACTTCCCATTTCTTCCCATACCATCCCATACTATCTCATACCTCCCCATACCTTCCAATACTTTCAAATACATTTTCATATTTCCCCATAACTTTCCATACCTTCTCATATCTTCCCATACCTTCCCTAAACTTCCCATACCTTCCCATACTTTCCCATACCTTCACGTATATTTCCTTATTTTCCCATAACTTTCCATACCTTTCTATATATTCCAATGCCTTCCCATAACTTCCAATACATTCTCATAACTTTCAATACTTCGTCATACTCTCTCATACATTTCCATACCTTCCCATAACTTCTCATATCTTCTCATACCTTCCTATAACTTCCCATACTTCCCCATACCTCCCATACTTTCCAATACTTTCTCATACATTTCCATATTTTCCCATAATTTTCCATACCTTCCCATAGTTTCCCATACCTTCACATACTTTCCCATACTTTCACATACATTTCCATATTTTCCCATAATTTTCCATACCTTGCCATACCTTCCTATATATTCCCATGCCTTCCCATAACTTCCCATACTTTCTCATACCTTCCCATACTTCCCCTTACTTTCTCATAAATTTCCATACCTTATCATATCTTTCCATACTTTCCCATAATTTACCATGCCTGCCCACATCTTCCCATACTGTCCAATACCTTCCCATACTTCCCCATACTCTTTCATACGTTTCGAAACCTTCCCATATCTTCTCATATCTTGCCATACCTTCCACTAACTTCCAATACTTCCTCATACCTTCCCATACTTTGCCATACGTTTTCATACATTTCTATACTTTCCCATAACTTCCCATACCTTCTCATACCTTACCTATTCTTTCTCATACCATCCCATACTTTCCCTTAACTTCACATACTTTCCCATACTTTCACATACATTTTTATATTTTCCAATACCTTTCCATACCTTTCCATATATTCCCATACTTTCCCATACCTTTCCATACATTCCCATACTTTCTCATACATTTCCATACCTTCCCATACCTTTTCATATCTTCACATACCTTCCCATAACTTCCCATACTTCCCCATACCTTCCCAAACTTTCCAATACTTTCTCATACATTTCCATACTTTCCCATAAATTTTCTTACCTTCCCATAGTTTCCCATACCTTCCCATACTTCCCCGTACTTTCTCATACATTTCCATACTTTCCCATAATTTTCCATATATTACCTATACTTTCCCATACCTTCCCATACCTTCCCATACCTTCCCATACTTTCTCATACATTTCCATATTTTCCCATAACTTTCCATACCTTTCCATATCATCCCATACCTTCCCATACTTTCTTATACTTTCTCATACATTTCCATATTTTCCCATACTTTCCCATACCTTCCCATACCTTCCCAAACTTCCCAATACTTTCACATAAATTTCGATATTTTCACATAACTTTCCATACCTTCCCATACCTTCTCATATCTTCCCATACCTTCCCATAACTTCCCATAGTTTCCCATATCTTACCTATACTTTCCCATACAATCCCATACTTTCGCATACTTTCCCATACCTTCCCATACTTCACCATACCTTCCCATACTTCACCATACCTTAACATAGATTACCATATTTTCCCATAACTTTCCATACTATTCCATATATTCCAATGCCTTCCCATAACTTCCCATACTTTCCCATAACTTTCAATACTTCCCCATACTTTCTCATACATTTCCATACCTTCCCATACCTTCTCATATCTTCTTATACCTTCCCATAACTTCCCATACTTCCCAATACATTCCCATACTTTCCAATACTTTCTCATACATTTCCATATTTTCCCATAATTTTCCATACCTTTCCATAGATTCCCATACTTTCCCATACTTTCACATACATTTCCATATTTTCCCATAATTTTCCATACCTTTCCATACTTTCCCATATATTCCCATGCCTTACCATAACTTCCCATACTTTCTCATACCTTCCCATACTTCACCTCACTTTCTCATATATTTCCATAACTTATCATATCTTCCCATACTTTCCAATACCTTCCTATACTTCCCCATACTTTTTCATACGTTTCAATACCTTCCAATATCTTCTCATATCTTGCCATACCTTCCACTAACTTCCAATACTTCCTCATACCTTCCCACACTTTCTCATACATTTCAATATTTTCCCATAACTTTCCATACCTTCCCATACCTTACCTATTATTTCCCATACAATCCAATACTTTCCAATACCTTCCTATACTTTCCCATACTTCCCTATACTTTCTCATACATTTCCATATTTTCCCATAATTTTCCATACATTCCCATAGTTTCCCATACCTTTCCATACTTTTCCATACTTTCACATACATTTCCATATTTTCCCATAACTTTCCATACCTTCTCATATCTTCCCATACCTTCCCTAAACACCCCATACCTTCCCATACTTTCCCATACCTTCACATATATTTCCATATTTTCCCATAACTTTCCATACCTTTCCATATATCCAATGCCTTCCCATAACTTCCCATACTTTCCCATAACTTTCAATACTTCCCCATACTTTCTCATACACTTCAATACATTCCCATACCTTCTCATATCTTCTCATACCTTCCCATAACCTCCCATACTTCCCCATACCTTCCCATACTTTTCAATATTTTCTCATATATTTCCATATTTTCCCATAATTTTCCATACCTTCCCATAGTTTCCCATACCTTCCCATACTTTCCCATACTTTTACATACATTTCCTAATTTTCACATAATTTTGCATACCTTTCCATACGTTCCCATATATTCCCATGCCTTCCCATAACATCCCATATTTTCTCATACCTTCCCATACTTCCCCTTACTTTATCATACATTTTCATACCTTATCATATGTTCCCATACCTTCTCATAACTTCCCATACTTTCCCATAATTTCCCATGTCTTCACATATCTTCCCATACTTTCCAATACCTTCCCAAACTTCCCAATACATTTTCATAACTTTCCATACCTTCCCATATCTTCTCATATCTTGCCATACCTTCAACTAACTTCCAATACTTCCTCATACCTTCCCATACTTTCCAATACTTGTTCATACATTTCCATACTTTCCCATAACTTCCCATACCTTCTCATACCTTACCTATTCTTTCCCATACCATCCCATACTTTCCCATAACTACACATACTTTCCCATACTTTCACATACATTTTTATATTTTCCCATACCTTTCCATACCTTTCCATATATTCCCATGCCTTCCCATAACTTCCCATACTTTCCAATACCTTTCCATACTAACCCATACTTTCTCATACATTTCCATACCTTCCAATACCTTTTCATATCTTCACATACCTTTCCATAACTTCTCATACTTCCCCTTACCTTCCCATACATTCCAATACTTCCCCATACCTTCCAATACTTTCCAAGACTTTCCCATACTTTCCCATAACTTTCCTTACCTTACCATAGTTTCCCATACCTTCCCATACTTCCCCATACTTTCACATACATCTACATATTTTCCCATAACTTTCCATACCTTCCCAGATATTCCCATGCCATCCCATAACTCCCCATACTTTCTCATAGCTTCCCATACTTCCCCATACTTTCTCATAAATTTCCATAATTTCCCATAACTTCCCATAAATTACCTATACTTTCCCATACCTTCCCATAACTTCCCACACTTTCTCATACATTTCCATATTTTCCCATAACTTGCCATACCTTCCCATACCTTACCTATTATTTCCCATACAATCCTATACTTTCCCATACCTTCCTATACTTTCCCATACTTCCCCATACTTTCACATAAATTTCCATATTTTCCCATAATTTTCCATACCTTCCCATACCTTCTCATATCTTCCCATAACTTGCCATAACTTCCCATACTTTCCCATATCTTACCTATACTTTCCCATAACTTACCTATACTTTCCCATACACTTCCACATTTTCCCATAACTTTCCATACCTTCCCATACTTTCTCATATATTCCCATACCTTCCCATAATTTCACATACTTTCCCATACCTTCTCATACTTTCCAATACTTTCTTATACATTTCCATCCTTTTCCATAACTTCCCATACCTTCCCATACTTTCCCATACTTTCTCATGCATTTATATATTTTCCCATAACTTTCCATGCCTTTACATACCTTCCCATATCTTCTCATATCTTGCCATACATTCCATTAACTTCCAATACTTCCCCATACCTTCCCATACTTTCCCATACTTTCTCATACATTTCCATACTTTCCCATAACTTCCTATTTCTTCCCATACCATCCCATACTATCTCATACCTTCCCATACCTTCCCATACTTTCACATACATTTCATATTCCCCCATAACTTTCCTTACCTTCTCATATCTTCCCATACCTTCCCTAAACTTCCCATACCTTCCCATACCTTCACATAGATTTCCATATTTTCCAATAACTTTCCATACCTTTCTATATATTCTAATGCCTTCCCATTTCTTCCCATACTTTCTCATACATTTCCATACCTTCCCATACCTTCTCATATCTTCTCATACCTTCCCATAACTTCTTATACTTCCGCATACCTTCCCATACTTTCCAATACTTTCTCATACGTTTCCATATTTTCCCATAATTTCCCATACCTTCCCAAAGTTTCCCATACCTTCCCATGCTTTCCAATACTTTCACATACATTTCCATATTTTCCCATAATTTTCCATACCTTTCCATACTTTTCCATAATTTCCCATGCCTGCCCATATCTTCCCATACTTTCCAATACCTTCCCATACTTCCCCATACTCTTTCATACGTACCCAAACCTTCCCATATCTTCTCATATCTTGCCATACCTTCCACTAACTTCCAATACTTCCTCATACCTTCCAATATTTTCCCATACTTTTTCATACATTTCCATACTTTCCTATAACTTCCCATACCTTCTCATACCTTACCTATTCTTTCCCATACCATCCCATACTTTCCCATAACTTCACATACTTTTCCATACTTTCACATAAAGGCCCGTATGCAAATCTACCGGCCCGTATGCAAATCTACCGGCCCGTATGCAAATCTCCCGTCCCGTATACAAATCTCCTGGCCCATATGCATGTCTCCCGGCCCGTATGCAAATCTACCAGCCCGTATGCAAATCTACCGGCCCATAAGCAAGCTACCAGCCCGTATGCAAATCTCTCGGCCCATATACAAATCTTCCGACCGGTATGCAAATCTACCGGCCCGAATGAAAATCTACCGACCGGTATGCAAATCTACCGGCCCGAATGAAAAACTACCGGACCGTATGCAAATCTACCGGCCCGTATGCAAATCTACCGGCCCGAATGCAAATCTGCCGGACCGTATGCAAATCTACCGGCCCGTTTGAAAATTGACCGGCCCGTTTGCAAATATACCGGACCGTATGAAAATTGACCGGCCCTTATGCAAAGCTACCGGCCCGTATGCAAATCTACCAGCCCGTATGCAAATCTACCGGCCCGTATGCAAATTTCACGGCCCATATGCAAATCTTCCGACCCGTATGCAAATATACAAAACCGTATGCAAATTGACCGGCCCGTATGCAAATCTACCTCCCCGTATGCAAATCTCCTGGCCGGTATGCAAATCTACCGGCCCGTATGAAAATCTACCGGCCCGTATGCAAATCTCCCGGCCCGTATGCTATTCTACCGGTCCGTATGCAAATCTACAGGCCCGTATGCAAATCTTCCGGCCCGTATGAAAATCTACCAGCCCGTATGAAAATCTCACGGCCAGTATGCAAATCTCCCGGCCAGTTTGCAAGTCTACCTGCCCGTATGCAAATCTACAGGCCCGTATGCAAATCTTCCTGCCCGTATGCAAATCTCCCGGCCCGTATACAAATCTCCCGGCCCGTATGAAAATCTACCGGACCGTATGCAATTCTACCGGCCCGTATGCAAATCTACCGGCCCGTATGCAAATCTACCGGCCCGTATGCAAATATCCCGGCCTGTATGCAAATCTACCTGCCGGTATGCAAATCTACTGGCCCGTATGAAAATCTACCAGCCCGTATGAAAATCTCCCGGCCCATATGCAACTCTCCCGGCCCGTATGCAAATCTTCCGATCCGTATGCAAATCTACCGGCCCGTATGAAAATCTACCGGCCCGTATGAAAATCTCCCGGCTTATATGCAATTTTCCCGGCCCGTATGCAAATCTTCCGATCCGTATGCAAATCTACCGGCCCGTATGCAAATCTATCGGCCCATATGAAAATCTACTGGCCCGTATAAAAATCTACGGAACCGTATTCAAATCTACAGGCCCGTATGAAAATCTACAGGCCCGTTTGCAAATCTACCAGCCCGTTTGCAAATCTCCCGGCCCGTATGAAAATCTCCCGGCCCGTATGCAAATCTCCCGGCCCGTATGCAAATCTACCTGCCGGTATGCAAATCTACCGGCCCGTATGAAAATCTACCGGCCCGTATGAAACTCTCCCGGCCCATATGCAACTCTCCCGGCCCGTATGCAAATCTTCCGATCCATATGCAAATCTACCGGCCCGTATGAAAATCTACCGGCCCGTATGGAAATCTCCCGGCCCATATGCAAATCTCCCGGACCGTATGCAAATCTTCCGATCCGTATGCAAATCTACCGGCCCGTATGCAAGTCAATCGGCCCATATGAAAATCTACTGGCCCGTATGACAATCTACCGGACCGTATTCAAATATACAGGCCCGTATGAAAATCTACTGGCCCGTTTGCAAATCTACCGGCCCGTATGAAAATCTACCGGCCCGTATGAAAATCTCCCGGCCCATATGCAAATCTCCCGGCCCGTATGCAAATCTTCCGACCCATATGAAAATATACCGGCCCGTATGCTAATCTTCCGGCCCGTATAAAAATCTACCGGCCCGAATGAAAATCTACCGGACCCTATGCAAATCTACCGGCAAAAATGCAAATCGACAGGCCCGTATGCAAATCTCGCGTCCCGTATACAAATCTCCCAGCCCGTATGCAAATCTACTGGACCGTATGCAAATCTACCGGCCCGTATGCAAATCTCCCGGACCGTATGCAAATCTACCTGCCGGTATGCAAATCTACCGGCCCGTATTAAAATCTACCGGCTCGTATGAAAATCTCCCGGCCCGTATGCAAATCTACCAGCCCGTATGCAAATCTACCAGCCCGTATGCAAATCTTCCGCCCGTATGCAAAGCTCCCGGCCGTATGCAAATCTACCGGCCCGTATGCAAATCTTCCGGCCCGTATGCAAATCTCCCGGCCCGTATGCAAATCTACCGGACCGTATGCAATTCTACCGACCCGTATGCAAATCTACCGGCCCGTATGCAAATCTACCGGCCCGTATGCAAACCTACCGGCCCGTATGAAAATCTACCGGCCCGTATGAAAATCTCCCAGCCCATATACAAATCTCCCGGCCCGTATGCAAATCTTCCGATCCGTATGCAAATCTACCGGCCCGTATGCAAATCTACCGGCCCGTATGAAAATATACCAGACCGTATACAAATCTACAGGCCCGTATGAAAATCTACCGGCCCGTTTGCAAATCTACCAGCCCGTATGCAAATCTCCCGGCCCATATGCAAATCTTCCGACCCGTATGAAAATTTACCGGCCCGTATGAAAATCTACCGTCCCGAATGAAAATCTACCGGACCCAATGCAAATCTACCGGCAAAAATGCAAATCGACAGGCCCGTATGCAAATCTACCGGCCCGTATGCAAATCTCACGTCCCGTATACAAATCTCCCAGCCCGTATGGAAATCTACCGGACCGTATGCAAATCTACCGGCCCGTATGCAAATCTACCGGCCCGTATGCAAATCTACCGGCCCGTATGCAAATCTCCCGGACCGTATGCAAATCTACCTGCCGGTATGCAAATCTACCGGCCCGTATGAAAATCTACCGGCCCGTAAAAAAATCTCCCAGCCCGTATGCAAATCTACTTGCCGGTATGCAAATCTACCAGCCCGTATGCAAATCTACCGGCCCGTATGAAAATCTACCGGACTGTATGCAAATCTACCGGCCCGTATGCAAATCTCCCGGCCCGTATGCAAATCTACCGGCCCGAATGCGAATCTCCCGGCCCGTATGCAAATCTACCGGCCCTTATGCAAATCTACAGGCCCGTTTGCAAATCTACCAGCCCGTTTGCAAATCTCCCGGCCCGTATGAAAATCTCCCGGCCCGTATGCAAATCTCCCGGCCCGTATGCAAATCTACCTACCGGTATGCAAATCTACCTGCCCGTATGAAAATCTACCGGCCCGTATGAAAATTTCCGGGCCCATATGCAACTCTCCCGGCCCGTATGCAAATCTTCCGATCCATATGCAAATCTACCGGCCCGTATGAAAATCTACCGGCCCGTATGAAAATCTCCCGGCCCATATGCAAATCTCCCGGACCGTATGCAAATCTTCCGATCCGTATGCAAATCTACCGGCACGTATGCAAGTCTATCGGCCCATATGAAAATCTACTGGCCCGTATGAAAATCTACCGGACCGTATTCAAATCTACAGGCCCGTATGAAGATCTACCGGCCCGTTTGCAAATCTACCGGCCCGTATGAAAATCTACCGGCCCGTATGAAAATCTCCCGGCCCATATGCAAATCTCCCGGCCCGTATGCAAATCTTCCGACCCGTATGAAAATATACCGGCCCGTATGCAAATCTTCCGGCCCGTATGAAAATCTACCGGCCCGAATGAAAATCTACCGGACCCTATTCAAATCTACCGAGCAAAAATGCAAATCGACAGGCCCGTATGCAAATCTCGCGTCCCGTATACAAATCTCCCAGCCCGTATGCAAATCTACCGGACCGTATGCAAATCTACCGGCCCGTATGCAAATCTCCCGGACCGTATGCAAATCTACCTGCCGGTATGCAAATCTACCGGCCCGTATTAAAATCTACCGGCCCGTATGAAAATCTCCCGGCCCGTATGCAAATCTACCAGCCCGTATGGAAATCTACCAGCCCGTATGCAAATCTTCCGCCCGTATGCAAATCTCCCGGCCGTATGCAAATCTACCAGCCCGTATGCAAATCTTCCGGCCCGTATGCAAATCTCCCGGCCCGTATGCAAATCTACCGGACCGTATGCAATTCTACCGGCCCGTATGCAAATCTACCGGCCCGTATGCAAATCTACCGGCCCGTATGAAAATCTACCGGCCCGTATGAAAATCTCCCAGCCCATATGCAAATCTCCCGGCCCGTATGCAAATCTTCCGATCCGTATGCAAATCTACCGGCCCGTATGCAAATCTACCGGCCCGTATGAAAATCTACCAGACCGTATTCAAATCTACAGACCCGTATGAAAATCTACCGGCCCGTTTGCAAATCTACCAGCCCGTATGCAAATCTCCCGGCCCATATGCAAATCTTCCGACCCGTATGAAAATATACCAGCCCGTATGAAAATCTACCGTCCCGAATGAAAATCTACCGGACCCAATGCAAATCTACCGGCAAAAATGCAAATCGACAGGCCCGTATGCAAATCTACCGGCCCGTATGCAAATCTCACGTCGCGTATACAAATCTCCCAGCCCGTATGCAAATCTACCGGACCGTATGCAAATCTACCGGCCCGTATGCAAATCTACCGGCCCGTATGCAAATCTACCGGCCCGTATGCAAATCTCCCGGACCATATGCAAATCTACCTGCCGGTATGCAAATCTACCGGCCCGTATGAAAATCTACCGGCCCGTATGAAAATCTCCCAGCCCGTATGCAAATCTACCGGCCCGAATGCGAATCTCCCGGCCCGTATGCAAATCTACCGGCCCGAATGCGAATCTCCCGGCCCGTATGCAAATCTACCGGCCCTTATGCAAATCTACAGGCCCGTATGCAAATCTACCGGACCGTATTCAAATCTACAGGCCCGTATGAAAATCTACCGGCCCGTATGCAAATCTACCGGCCCGTATGCAAATCTCCCGGACCATATGCAAATCTACCTGCCGGTATGCAAATCTACCGGCCCGTATGAAAATCTACCGGCCCGTATGAAAATCTCCCAGCCCGTATGCAAATCTACCGGCCCGAATGCGAATCTCCCGGCCCGTATGCAAATCTACCGGCCCGAATGCGAATCTCCCGGCCCGTATGCAAATCTACCGGCCCTTATGCAAATCTACAGGCCCGTATGCAAATCTACCGGACCGTATTCAAATCTACAGGCCCGTATGAAAATCTACCGGCCCGTTTGCAAATCTACCAGCCCGTATGCAAATCTCCCGGCCCGTATGCAAATCTTCCGACCCGTATGAAAATATACCGGCCCGTATGTAAATCTTCCGGCCCGTATGAAAATCTACCGGCCCGAATGAAAATCTTCCGGACCCAATGCAAAACTACCAGCAAAAATGCAAATCGACAGGCCCATATGCAAATCTACCGGCCCGTATGCAAATCTCCCGTCCCGTATACAAATCTCCCCGCCCGTATGCAAATCTACCGGACCGTATGCAAATCTACCGGCCCGTATGCAAATCTACCGCCCGTATGCAAATCTACCGACCCGTATGCAAATCTACCTGCCGGTATGCAAATCTACCGGCCCGTATGAAAATCTACCGCCCGTATGAAAATCTCCCAGCCCGTATGCAAATCTACTTGCGGTTATGCAAATCTACCAGCCCGTATGCAAATCTACCGGCCCGTATGAAAATCTACCGGACCGTATGCAAATCTACCGGCCCGTATGCAAATCTCCCGTTCCGTATACAAATCTTCCGGCCCGTATGCATGTCTCCCGTTCCGTATGCAAATCTACCGGCCCGTATGCAAATCTACCGGCCCGTATGAAAATCTACCGGCCCGTATGAAAATCTCCCAGCCCATATGCAAATCTCCCGGCCCGTATGCAAATCTTCCGATCCGTATGCAAATCTACCGGCCCGTATGCAAATCTACCGGCCCGTATGAAAATCTACCAGACCGTATTCAAATCTACAGGCCCGTATGAAAATCTACCGCCCCGTTTGCAAATCTACCAGCCCGTATGCAAATCTCCCGGCCCATATGCAAATTTTCCGACCCGTATGAAAATATACCGGCCCGTATGAAAATCTACCGTCCCGAATGAAAATCTATCGGACCCAATGCAAATCTACCGGCAAAAATGCAAATCGACAGGCCCGTATGCAAATCTACCGGCCCGTATGCAAATCTCACGTCCCGTATACAAATCTCCCAGCCCGTATGCAAATCTACCGGACCGTATGCAAATCTACCGGCCCGTATGCAAATCTACCGGCCCGTATGCAAATCTACCGGCCCGTATGCAAATCTCCCGGACCGTATGCAAATCTACCTGCCGGTATGCAAATCTACCGGCCCGTATGAAAATCTACCGGCCCGTATGAAAATCTCCCAGCCCGTATGCAAATCTACCGGCCCGAATGCGAATCTCCCGGCCCGTATGCAAATCTACCGGCCCGAATGCGAATCTCCCGGCCCATATGCAAATCTACCGGCCCTTATGGAAATCTACAGGCCGGTATGCAAATCTACCGGACCGTATTCAAATCTACAGGCCCGTATGAAAATCTACCGGCCCGTTTGCAAATCTACCAGCCCGTATGCAAATCTCCCGGCCCATATGCAAATCTTCCGACCCGTATGAAAATATACCGGCCCGTATGTAAATCTTCCGGCCCGTATGAAAATCTACCGGCCCGAATGAAAATCTTCCGGACCCAATGCAAAACTACCGGCAAAAATGCAAATCGACAAGCCCATATGCAAATCTACCGGCCCGTATGCAAATCTCCCGTCCCGTATACAAATCTCCCAGCCCGTATGCAAATCTCCCAGCCCGTATGCAAATCTACCGGCCCGAATGCGAATCTCCCGGCCCGTATGCAAATCTACCGGCCCGAATGCGAATCTCCCGGCCCGTATGCAAATCTACCGGCCCTTATGCAAATCTACAGGCCCGTATGCAAATCTACCGGACCGTATTCAAATCTACAGGCCCGTATGAAAATCTACCGGCCCGTATGCAAATCTACCGGCCCGTATGCAAATCTCCCGGACCATATGCAAATCTACCTGCCGGTATGCAAATCTACCGGCCCGTATGAAAATCTACCGGCCCGTATGAAAATCTCCCAGCCCGTATGCAAATCTACCGGCCCGAATGCGAATCTCCCGGCCCGTATGCAAATCTACCGGCCCGAATGCGAATCTCCCGGCCCGTATGCAAATCTACCGGCCCTTATGCAAATCTACAGGCCCGTATGCAAATCTACCGGACCGTATTCAAATCTACAGGCCCGTATGAAAATCTACCGGCCCGTTTGCAAATCTACCAGCCCGTATGCAAATCTCCCGGCCCGTATGCAAATCTTCCGACCCGTATGAAAATATACCGGCCCGTATGTAAATCTTCCGGCCCGTATGAAAATCTACCGGCCCGAATGAAAATCTTCCGGACCCAATGCAAAACTACCAGCAAAAATGCAAATCGACAGGCCCATATGCAAATCTACCGGCCCGTATGCAAATCTCCCGTCCCGTATACAAATCTCCCCGCCCGTATGCAAATCTACCGGACCGTATGCAAATCTACCGGCCCGTATGCAAATCTACCGGCCCGTATGCAAATCTACCGACCCGTATGCAAATCTACCTGCCGGTATGCAAATCTACCGGCCCGTATGAAAATCTACCGCCCGTATGAAAATCTCCCAGCCCGTATGCAAATCTACTTGCGGTTATGCAAATCTACCAGCCCGTATGCAAATCTACCGGCCCGTATGAAAATCTACCGGACCGTATGCAAATCTACCGGCCCGTATGCAAATCTCCCGTTCCGTATACAAATCTTCCGGCCCGTATGCATGTCTCCCGTTCCGTATGCAAATCTACCGGCCCGTATGCAAATCTACCGGCCCGTATGAAAATCTACCGGCCCGTATGAAAATCTCCCAGCCCATATGCAAATCTCCCGGCCCGTATGCAAATCTTCCGATCCGTATGCAAATCTACCGGCCCGTATGCAAATCTACCGGCCCGTATGAAAATCTACCAGACCGTATTCAAATCTACAGGCCCGTATGAAAATCTACCGGCCCGTTTGCAAATCTACCAGCCCGTATGCAAATCTCCCGGCCCATATGCAAATTTTCCGACCCGTATGAAAATATACCGGCCCGTATGAAAATCTACCGTCCCGAATGAAAATCTACCGGACCCAATGCAAATCTACCGGCAAAAATGCAAATCGACAGGCCCGTATGCAAATCTACCGGCCCGTATGCAAATCTCACGTCCCGTATACAAATCTCCCAGCCCGTATGCAAATCTACCGGACCGTATGCAAATCTACCGGCCCGTATGCAAATCTACCGGCCCGTATGCAAATCTACCGGCCCGTATGCAAATCTCCCGGACCGTATGCAAATCTACCTGCCGGTATGCAAATCTACCGGCCCGTATGAAAATCTACCGGCCCGTATGAAAATCTCCCAGCCCGTATGCAAATCTACCGGCCCGAATGCGAATCTCCCGGCCCGTATGCAAATCTACCGGCCCGAATGCGAATCTCCCGGCCCGTATGCAAATCTACCGGCCCTTATGGAAATCTACAGGCCGGTATGCAAATCTACCGGACCGTATTCAAATCTACAGGCCCGTATGAAAATCTACCGGCCCGTTTGCAAATCTACCAGCCCGTATGCAAATCTCCCGGCCCATATGCAAATCTTCCGACCCGTATGAAAATATACCGGCCCGTATGTAAATCTTCCGGCCCGTATGAAAATCTACCGGCCCGAATGAAAATCTTCCGGACCCAATGCAAAACTACCGGCAAAAATGCAAATCGACAAGCCCATATGCAAATCTACCGGCCCGTATGCAAATCTCCCGTCCCGTATACAAATCTCCCAGCCCGTATGCAAATCTACCGGACCGTATGCAAATCTACCGGCCCGTATGCAAATCTCCCGGCCCATATGCAAATCTCCCGTCCCGTATACAAATCTCCCCGCCCGTATGCAAATCTACCGGACCGTATGCAAATCTACCGGCCCGTATGCAAATCTACCGGCCCGTATGCAAATCTACCGACCCGTATGCAAATCTACCTGCCGGTATGCAAATCTACCGGCCCGTATGAAAATCTACCGCCCGTATGAAAATCTCCCAGCCCGTATGCAAATCTACTTGCGGTTATGCAAATCTACCAGCCCGTATGCAAATCTACCGGCCCGTATGAAAATCTACCGGACCGTATGCAAATCTACCGGCCCGTATGCAAATCTCCCGTTCCGTATACAAATCTTCCGGCCCGTATGCATGTCTCCCGTTCCGTATGCAAATCTACCGGCCCGTATGCAAATCTACCGGCCCGTATGAAAATCTACCGGCCCGTATGAAAATCTCCCAGCCCATATGCAAATCTCCAGGCCCGTATGCTAATAGGCGATTCCGATCAGTATGCAATTCTACGGCCCGTTGTCAATCTACCGGCCCCGTATGATAATCTACCAGTCCATCTCTCTCTTTTCTCGTCCTCGTTGTTGGTTGTTGAGAGTGATGGGTCTGGTAGATTTTCATACGGGCCGGTAGATTTGCATACGGGCCGGTAGATTTGCATACGGATCGGAAGATTTGCATACGGGCCGGGAGATTTGCATATGGGCTGGGAGATTTTCATACGGGCCGGTAGATTTTCATACGGGCCGGTAGATTTGCATACGGGCCGGTAGATTTGCATACGGACGGGAGACATGCATACGGGCCGGAAGATTTGTATACGGAACGGGAGATTTGCATACGGGCCGGTAGATTTGCATACGGTCCGGTAGATTTTCATACGGGCCGGTAGATTTGCATACGGGCTGGTAGATTTGCATAACCGCAAGTAGATTTGCATACGGGCTGGGAGATTTTCATACGGGCGGTAGATTTTCATACGGGCCGGTAGATTTGCATACCGGCAGGTAGATTTGCATACGGGTCGGTAGATTTGCATACGGGCCGGTAGATTTGCATACGGGCCGGTAGATTTGCATACGGTCCGGTAGATTTGCATACGGGCGGGGAGATTTGTATACGGGACGGGAGATTTGCATATGGGCCGGGAGATTTGCATACGGGCCGGTAGATTTGCATACGGTCGGTAGATTTGCATACGGGCTGGGAGATTTGTATACGGGCGGGGAGATTTGCATACGGGCCGGTAGATTTGCATATGGGCTTGTCGATTTGCATTTTTGCCGGTAGTTTTGCATTGGGTCCGGAAGATTTTCATTCGGGCCGGTAGATTTTCATACGGGCCGGAAGATTTACATACGGGCCGGTATATTTTCATACGGGTCGGAAGATTTGCATATGGGGCCGGGAGATTTGCATACGGGCTGGTAGATTTGCAAACGGGCCGGTAGATTTTCATACGGGCCTGTAGATTTGAATACGGTCCGGGTAGATTTGCATACCGGCCTGTAGATTTCCATAAGGGCCGGTAGATTTGCATACGGGCCGGGAGATTCGCATTCGGGCCGGTAGATTTGCATACGGGCCGGGAGATTCGCATTCGGGCCGGTAGATTTGCATACGGGCTGGGAGATTTTCATACGGGCCGGTAGATTTTCATACGGGCCGGTAGATTTGCATACCGGCAGGTAGATTTGCATACGGTCCGGGAGATTTGCATACGGGCGGTAGATTTGCATACGGGCCGGTAGATTTGCATACGGGCCGGTAGATTTGCATACGGTCCGGTAGATTTGCATACGGGCTGGGAGATTTGTATACGGGACGTGAGATTTGCATACGGGCCGGTAGATTTGCATACGGGCCTGTCGATTTGCATTTTTGCCGGTAGATTTGCATTGGGTCCGGTAGATTTTCATTCGGGACGGTAGATTTTCATACGGGCCGGTATATTTTCATACGGGTCGGAAAATTTGCATATGGGCCGGGAGATTTGCATACGGGCTGGTAGATTTGCAAACGGGCCGGTAGATTTTCATACGGGCCTGTAGATTTGAATACGGTCTGGTAGATTTTCATACGGGCCGGTAGATTTGCATACGGGCCGGTAGATTTGCATACGGATCGGAAGATTTGCATACGGGCCGGGAGATTTGCATATGGGCTGGGAGATTTTCATACGGGCCGGTAGATTTCATACGGGCCGGTAGATTTGCATACGGGCCGGTAGATTTGCATACGGAACGGGAGACATGCATACGGGCGGAAGATTTGTATACGGAACGGGAGATTTGCATACGGGCCGGTAGATTTGCATACGGTCGGTAGATTTTCATACGGGCCGGTAGATTTGCATACGGGCTGGTAGATTTGCATACCGCAAGTAGATTTGCATACGGGCTGGGAGATTTTCATACGGGCGGTAGATTTTCATACGGGCCGGTAGATTTGCATACGGCAGGTAGATTTGCATACGGGTCGGTAGATTTGCATACGGGCCGGTAGATTTGCATACGGGCCGGTAGATTTGCATACGGTCCGGTAGATTTGCATACGGGCGGGGAGATTTGTATACGGGACGGGAGATTTGCATACGGGCCGGTAGATTTTGCATATGGGCCTGTCGATTTGCATTTTTGCTGGTAGTTTTGCATTGGGTCCGGAAGATTTTCATTCGGGCCGGTAGATTTTCATACGGGCCGGAAGATTTACATACGGGCCGGTATATTTTCATACGGGTCGGAAGATTTGCATACGGGCCGGGAGATTTGCATACGGGCTGGTAGATTTGCAAACGGGGCCGGTAGATTTTCATACGGGCCTGTAGATTTGAATACGGTCCGGTAGATTTGCATACGGGCCTGTAGATTTGCATAAGGGCCGGTAGATTTGCATACGGGCCGGGATGATTCGCATTCGGGCCGGTAGATTTGCATACGGGCCGGGGAGATTCGCATTCGGGCCGGTTAGATTTGCATACGGGCTGGGAGATTTTCATTACGGGCCGGTAGATTTTCATACGGGCCGGTAGATTTGCATTACCGGCAGGTAGATTTGCATATGGTCCGGGAGATTTGCATACGGGCCGGTAGATTTGCATACGGGCCGGTAGATTTTCATACGGGCCTGTAGATTTGAATACGGTCCGGTAGATTTGCATACGGGCCTGTAGATTTGCATAAGGGCCGGTAGATTTGCATACGGGCCGGGAGATTCGCATTCGGGCCGGTAGATTTGCATACGGGCCGGGAGAGATTCGCATTCGGGCCGGTATGATTTGCATACGGGCTGGGAGATTTGCATACGGGCTGGGAGATTTGTATACGGGACGGGAGATTTGCATACGGGCCGGTAGATTTGCATATGGGCTTGTCGATTTGCATTTTTGCCGGTAGTTTTGCATTGGGTCCGGATAGATTTTCATTCGGGCCGGTAGATTTTCATACGGGCCGGAAGATTTACATACGGGCCGGTATATTTTCATACGGGTCGGGAAGATTTGCATATGGGCCGGGAGATTTGCATACGGGCTGGTAGATTTGCAAACGGGCCGGTAGATTTTCATACGGGCCTGTAGATTTGTATACGGTCCGGTAGATTTGCATACCGGCCTGTAGATTTCCATAAGGGCCGGTAGATTTGCATATGGGCCGGGAGATTCGCATTCGGGCCGGTAGATTTGCATACGGGCCGGAGATTCGCATTCGGGCCGGTTAGATTTGCATACGGGCTGGGAGATTTTCATACGGGCGGTAGATTTTCATACGGGCCGGTAGATTTGCATACCGGCAGGTAGATTTGCATACGGTCCGGGAGATTTGCATACGGGCCGGTAGATTTGCATACGGGCCGGTAGATTTGCATACGGGCCGGGTAGATTTGCATACGGTCCGGTAGATTTGCATTACGGGCTGGGAGATTTGTATACGGGACGTGAGATTTGCATACGGGCCGGTTGATTTGCATACGGGCCTGTCGATTTGCATTTTTGCCGGTAGATTTGCATTGGGTCCGATAGATTTTCATTCGGGACGGTAGATTTTCATACGGGCCGGTATATTTTCATACGGGTCGGAAAATTTGCTTATGGGCCGGGGAGATTTGCATACGGGGCTGGTAGATTTGCAAACGGGGCGGTAGATTTTCATACGGGCCTGTAGATTTGAATACGGTCTGGTAGATTTTTCATACGGGCCGGTAGATTTGCATACGGGCCGGTAGATTTGCATACGGATCGGAGATTTGCATACGGGCCGGGAGATTTGCATATGGGCTGGGAGATTTTCATACGGGCCGGTAGATTTTCATACGGGCCGGTAGATTTGCATACGGGCGGTAGATTTGCATACGGAACGGGAGACATGCATACGGGCCGGAAGATTTGTATACGGAACGGGAGATTTGCATTACGGGCCGGTAGATTTGCATACGGTCCGGTAGATTTTCTTACGGGGCCGGTAGATTTGCTACGGGCTGGTAGATTTGCATAACCGCAAGTAGATTTGCATACGGGCTGGGAGATTTTCATACGGGCGGTTAGATTTTCATAGGGCCGGTGATTTGCATACCGGCAGGTAGATTTGCATAGGGTCGGTAGATTTGCATACGGGCGGTAGATTTGCATACGGGCCAGGTAGATTTGCATACGGTCCGGTAGATTTGCATACGGGCGGGGAGATTTGTATACGGGACGGGAGATTTGCATACGGGCCGGGTAGATTTGCATATGGGCCTGTCGATTTGCATTTTTGCTGGTAGTTTTGCATTGGGTCGGAAGATTTTCATTCGGGCGGTAGATTTTCATACGGGCGGAAGATTTACTTACGGGCCGGTATATTTTCATACGGGTCGGAAGATTTGCATACGGGCCGGGAGATTTGCATACGGGCTGGTAGATTTGCAAACGGGCGGTTGATTTTCATACGGGCCTGTAGATTTGAATACGGTCCGGTAGATTTGCATACGGGCCTGTAGATTTGCATAAGGGCCGGTTAGATTTGCATACGGGCCGGGAGATTCGCATTCGGGCCGGTAGATTTGCATACGGGCCGGGAGATTCGCATTCGGGCCGGTAGATTTGCATACGGGCTGGGAGATTTTCATAGGGGCCGGTAGATTTTCATACGGGCGGTAGATTTGCATACCGGCAGGTAGATTTGCATATGGTCCGGGAGATTTGCATACGGGCCGGTAGATTTGCATACGGGCCGGTAGATTTTCATACGGGCCTGTAGATTTGAATACGGTCCGGTAGATTTGCATACGGGCCTGTAGATTTGCATAAGGGCCGGTAGATTTGCATACGGGCCGGGAGATTCGCATTCGGGCCGGTAGATTTGCATACGGGCCGGGAGATTCGCATTCGGGCCGGTAGATTTGCATACGGGCTGGGAGATTTTCATACGGGCCGGTAGATTTTCATACGGGCCGGTAGATTTGCATACCGGCAGGTAGATTTGCATATGGTCCGGGAGATTTGCATACGGGCCGGTAGATTTGCATACGGGCCGGTAGATTTGCATACGGGCCGGTAGATTTGCATACGGTCCGGTAGATTTGCATACGGGCTGGGAGATTTGTATACGCGACGTGAGATTTGCATACGGGCCGGTAGATTTGCATACGGGCCTGTCGATTTGCATTTTTGCCGGTAGATTTGCATTGGGTCCGGTAGATTTTCATTCGGGACGGTAGATTTTCATACGGGCTGGTATATTTTCATACGGGTCGGAAGATTTGCATATGGGCCGGGAGATTTGCATACGGGCTGGTAGATTTGCAAACGGGCCGGTAGATTTTCATACGGGTCTGTAGATTTGAATACGGTCTGGTAGATTTTCATACGGGCCGGTAGATTTGCATACGGGCCGGTAGATTTGCATACGGATCGGAAGATTTGCATACGGGCCGGGAGATTTGCATATGGGCTGGGAGATTTTCATACGGGCCGGTAGATTTTCATACGGGCCGGTAGATTTGCATACGGGCCGGTAGATTTGCATACGGGCCGGTAGAATTTGCATACGGTCCGGTAGATTTGCATACGGGCCGGGAGATTTGCATACGGGCCGGAAGATTTGCATACGGGCTGGTAGATTTGCATACGGCCGGGAGATTTGCATACGGGCGGAAGATTTGCATACGGGCTGGTAGATTTCCATACGGGCTGGTAGATTTGCATACGGGCCGGGAGATTTTCATACGGGCCGGTAGATTTTAATACGGGCCGGTAGATTTGCATACCGGCAGGTAGATTTGCATACGGTCCGGGAGATTTGCATACGGGCCGGTAGATTTGCATACGGTCCGGTAGATTTGCATACGGGCTGGGAGATTTGTATACGGGACGCGAGATTTGCATACGGGCCTGTCGATTTGCATTTTTGCTCGGTAGATTTGAATAGGGTCCGGTTAGATTTTCATTCGGGCCGGTAGATTTTCATACGGGCCGGAAGATTTGCATACGGGCCGGTATATTTTCATACGGGTCGGAAGATTTGCATACGGGCCGGGAGATTTGCATATGGGCCGGGAGATTTTCATACGGGCCGGTAGATTTTCATACGGGCCGGTAGATTTGCAAACGGGCCGGTAGATCTTCATACGGGCCTGTAGATTTGAATACGGTCCGGTAGATTTTCATACGGGCCAGTAGATTTTCATATGGGCCGATAGACTTGCATACGTGCCGGTAGATTTGCATACGGATCGGAAGATTTGCATACGGTCCGGGAGATTTGCATATGGGCCGGGAGATTTTTCATACGGGCCGGTAGATTTTCATACGGGCCGGTAGATTTGCATATGGATCGGAAGATTTGCATACGGGCCGGGAGAGTGTGCATATGGGCCCGGAAATTTTCATACGGGCCGGTAGATTTTCATACGGGCAGGTAGATTTGCATACCGGTAGGTAGATTTGCATACGGGCCGGGAGATTTGCATACGGGCCGGGAGATTTTCATACGGGCCGGGAGATTTGCAAACGGGCTGGTAGATTTGCAAACGGGCCTGTAGATTTGCATAAGGGCCGGTAGATTTGCATACGGGCCGGGAGATTCGCATTCGGGCCGGTAGATTTGCATACGGGCCGGGAGATTTGCATACGGGCCGGTAGATTTGCATACAGTCCGGTAGATTTTCATACGGGCCGGTAGATTTGCATACGGGCTGGTAGATTTGCATACCGGCAAGTAGATTTGCATACGGGCTGGGAGATTTTTTTACGGGCCGGTAGATTTTCATACGGGCCGGTAGATTTGCATACCGGCAGGTAGATTTGCATACGGTCCGGGAGATTTGCATACGGGCCGGTAGATTTGCATACGGGCCGGTAGATTTGCATACGGGCCGGTAGATTTGCATACGGTCCGGTAGATTTCCATACGGGCTGGGAGATTTGTATACGGGACGTGAGATTTGCATACGGGCCGGTAGATTTGCATACGGGCCTGTCGATTTGCATTTTTGCCGGTAGATTTGCATTGGGTACGGTAGATTTTCATTCGGGACGGTAGATTTTCATACGGGCCGGTAAATTTTCATACGGGTCGGAAGATTTGCATATGGGCCGGGAGATTTGCATACGGGCTGGTAGATTTGCAAACGGGCCGGTAGATTTTCATACGGGCCTGTAGATTTGTATACGGTCTGGTATATTTTCATACGGGCCGGTAGATTTGCATACGGGCCGGTAGATTTGCATACGGATCGGAAGATTTGCATACGGGCCGGGAGATTTGTATATGGGCTGGGAGATTTTCATACGGGCCGGTAGATTTTCATACGGGCCGGTAGGTTTGCATACGGGCCGGTAGATTTGCATACGGGCCGGTAGATTTGCATACGGGTCGGTAGAATTGCATACGGTCCGGTAGATTTGCATACGGGCCGGGAGATTTGCATACGGGCCGGAAGATTTGCATACGGGCCGGTAGATTTGCATACGGCCGGGAGCTTTGCATACGGGCGGAAGATTTGCATACGGGCTGGTAGATTTGCATACGGGCTGGTAGATTTGCATACGGGCCGGGAGATTTTCATACGAGCCGGTAGATTTTAATACGGGCCGGTAGATTTGCATACCGGCAGGTAGATTTGCATACGGTCCGGGAGATTTGCATACGGGCCGGTAGATTTGCATACGGTCCAGTAGATTTGCATACGGGCTGGGAGATTTGTATACGGGACGCGAGATTTGCATACGGGCCTGTCGATTTGCATTTTTGCCGGTAGATTTGCATAGGGTCCGGTAGATTTTCATTCGGGCCGGTAGATTTTTATACGGGCCGGAAGATTAGCATACGGGCCGGTATATTTTCATATGGGTCGGAAGATTTGCATACGGGCCGGGAGATTTGCATATGGGCCGGGAGATTTTCATACGGGCCGGTAGATTTTCATACGGGCCGGTAGATTTGCAAACGGGCCAGTAGATTTTCATACGGGCCTGTATATTTGAATACGGTCCGGTAGATTGTCATACGGGCCAGTAGATTTTCATATGGGCCGATTGACTTGCATACGGGCCGGTAGATTTGCATACGGATCGGAAGATTTGCATACGGTCCGGGAGATTTGCATATGGGCCGGGAGATTTCCATACGGGCCGGTAGATTTTCATACGGGCCGGTAGATTTGCATATGGATCGGAAGATTTGCATACGGGCCGGGAGAGTTGCATATGGGCCGGGAGAGTTTCATACGGGCCGGTAGATTTTCATACGGGCCGGTAGATTTGCATACCGGCAGGTAGATTTGCATACGGGCCGGGAGATTTGCATACGGGCCGGGAGATTTTCATACGGGCCGGGAGATTTGCAAACGGGCTGGTAGATTTGCAAACGGGCCTGTAGATTTTCATACGGGCCTGTAGATTTGAATACGGTTCCGTAGATTTTTATACGGGCCAGTAGATTTTCATATGGGCCGATAGATTTGCATACGGGCCGGTAGATTTGCATACGGATCGGAAGATTTGCATACGGGCCGGGAAAATTGCATATAAGCCGGGAGATTTTCATACGGGCCGGTAGATTTTCATACGGGCCGGTAGATTTGCATACGGATCGGAAGATTTGCATACGGGCCGGGAGAGTTGCATATGGGCCGGGAGATTTTCATACGGGCTGGTAGATTTTCATACGGGCCAGTAGATTTGCATACCGGCAGGTAGATTTGCATACAGGCCGGGATATTTGCATACGGGCCGGTAGATTTGCATACGGGCCGGTAGATTTGCATACGGGCCGGTAGAATTGCATACGGTCCGGTAGATTTTCATACGGGCCGGGAGATTTGTATACGGGCCGGGAGATTTGCATACGGGCAGGAAGATTTGCATACGGGCCTGTAGATTTGCATACGGGCAGGTAGACTTGCAAACTGGCCGGGAGATTTGCATACTGGCCGTGAGATTTTCATACGGGCTGGTAGATTTTCATACGGGCCGGAAGATTTGCATACGGGCCTGTAGATTTGCATACGGACCGGTAGAATAGCATACGGGCCGGGAGATTTGCATACGGGCCGGTAGATTTTCATACGGGCCGGTAGATTTGCATACCGGCCAGGAGATTTGCATACGGGGAGGTAGATTTGCATACGGGCCGGTCAATTTGCATACGGTTTTGTATATTTGCATACGGGTCGGAAGATTTGCATATGGGCCGTGAAATTTGCATACGGGCCGGTAGATTTGCATACGGGCTGGTAGATTTGCATACGGGCCGGTAGCTTTGCATAAGGGCCGGTCAATTTTCATACGGTCCGGTATATTTGCAAACGGGCCGGTCAATTTTCAAACGGGCCGGTAGATTTGCATACGGTCCGGCAGATTTGCATTCGGGCCGGTAGATTTGCATACGGGCCGGTAGATTTGCATACGGTCCGGTAGTTTTTCATTCGGGCCGGTAGATTTGCATACCGGTCGGTAGATTTTCATTCGGGCCGGTAGATTTGCATACCGGTCGGAAGATTTGTATATGGGCCGAGAGATTTGCATACGGGCTGGTAGCTTGCTTATGGGCCGGTAGATTTGCATACGGGCTGGTAGATTTGCATACGGGCCGGGAGACATGCATATGGGCCAGGAGATTTGTATACGGGACGGGAGATTTGCATACGGGCCGGTAGATTTGCATACGGGCCGGTAGATTTGCATACGGGCCTTTATGTGAAAGTATGGAAAAGTATGTGAAGTTATGGGAAAGTATGGGATGGTATGGGAAAGAATAGGTAAGGTATGAGAAGGTATGGGAAGTTATAGGAAAGTATGGAAATGTATGAAAAAGTATGGGAAAATATTGGAAGGTATGAGGAAGTATTGGAAGTTAGTGGAAGGTATGGCAAGATATGAGAAGATATGGGAAGGTTTGGGTACGTATGAAAGAGTATGGGGAAGTATGGGAAGGTATTGGAAAGTATGGGAAGATATGGGCAGGCATGGGAAATTATGGAAAAGTATGGAAAGGTATGGAAAATTATGGGAAAAATATGGAAATGTATGTGAAAGTATTGGAAAGCATGGGAAGGTATGGGAAACTTTGGGAAGGTATGGGAAATTATGGGAAAATATGGAAACGTATGAGAAAGTATTGGAAAGTATGGGAAGGTATGCGGAAGTATAAGAAGTTATGGGAAGGTATGAGAAGATATGAGAAGGTATGGGAAGGTATGGAAATGTATGAGAAAGTATGGGAAGAAATGGGAAGGCATTAGAATATATAGAAAGGTATGGAAAGTTATTGGAAAATATGGAAATCTATGTGAAGGTATGGGAAGGTATGGGAAGTTTAGGGAAGGTATGGGAAGATATGAGAAGGTAAGGAAAGTTATGGGGGGAATATGAAATGTATGTGAAAGTATGGGAAGGTATGGGAAGGTATGAGATAGTATGGGATGGTATGGGAAGAAATAGGAAGTTATGGGAAAGTATGGAAATGTATGAGAAAGTATGGGAAAGTATGGGAAGGTATGGGGAAGTATTGGAAGTTAATGGAATGTATGGCAAGATATGAGAAGATATGGGAAGGTATGTAAAGGCATGGAAAGTTATGGGAAAATATATAAATGCATGAGAAAGTATGGGAAAGTATGGGAAGGTATGGGAAGTTATGGAAAAGGATGGAAATGTATAAGAAAGTATTGGAAAGTATGAGAAGGTATGGGAAAGTATGTGAAATTATGGGAAGGTATGGGAATATATGAGAAAGTATGGGAAGGTATGGAAAGTTATGGGAAAATGTGGAAGTGTATGGGAAAGTATAGGTAAGTTATGGGAAAGTATAGGTAAGATATGGGAAAGTATGGGAAGTTATGGCAAGTTATGGGAAGATATGAGAAGGTATGGGAAGGTATGGAAAATTATGGGAAAATATGGAAATTTATGTGAAGTATGGGGAAGTATGGGAAAGTATAGGAAGGTATGGGAAAGTATAGGATTGTATGGGAAATAATAGGTAAGGTATGGGAAGGTATGGCAAGTTATGGGAAAATATGGAAATGTATGAGAAAGTGTGGGAAGTTATGGGAAGGTATGGGAAAGTATAGGTAATTTATGGGAAGTTATGGGAAATTATGGAAATTTATGAGAAAGTATGGGGAAGTATGGGAAGCTATGAGAAAGTATGGGGAGTTATGGGATGGCATGGGAATATCTGGGAAGGTATGGAAAGTTATGGGAAAATATGTAGATGTATGTGAAAGTATGGGGAAGTATGGGAAGGTATGGGAAACTATGGTAAGGTAAGGAAAGTTATGGGAAAGTATGGGAAAGTCTTGGAAAGTATTGGAAGGTATGGGGAAGTATTGGAATGTATGGGAAGGTATGGGAAGTATGAGAAGTTATGGAAAGGTATGTGAAGATATGAAAAGGTATTGGAAGGTATGGAAATGTATGAGAAAGTATGGGTATAGTATGGAAAGGTATTGGAAAGTATGGGAAGTTATGGGAAGGCATGGGAATATATGGAAAGGTATGGAAAGGTATGGGAAAATATAAAAATGTATGTGAAAGTATGGGAAAGTATGTGTAGTTATGGGAAAGTATGGGATGGTATGGGAAAGAATAGGTAAGGTATGAGAAGGTATGGGAAGTTATGGGAAAGTATGGAAATGTATGAACAAGTATGGAAAGTATGGGAAGGTATGAGGAAGTATTGGAAGTTAGTGGAAGGTATGGCAAGATATGAGAAGATATGGGAAGGTATGGAAAGTTATGAAAAATGTATTGGGAAGTATTGGGAAGGTATTGGGAAAGTATGGGAAGATATGTGAAGACATGGGAAATTATGGGAAAGTATGGGAAGTTATGAGAAGGTATGGGAAACATATGATAAGGTATGAAAATGTATGATAAAGTAAGGGGAAGTATGGGAAGGTATGGGAAATATGGGAATGTTATGGGAAGGCATGGGAATATATGGGAACGTATGGAAAGGTATGGAAAATTATGTGAAAATATGGGAAATGTATGTAAAAGTATGGGAAGTATGGGAAGGTATGGGAAACTATGGGAAGGTATGGAAAATTATGGGAAATATGGAAATATATGAGAAAATATTGGAAAAGTATGGGAAGGTATGGGGAAGTATGGGAGGTTATGGGAAGGTATGAGAAGATATGAGAAGGTATGGGAATGTATTGAAGTGTATGAGAAAGTATGGGGAAGTATTGAAAGTTATGGGAAAGTATGGGAAGTTATGGGAAGGCATTGGGATATATGGAAAGGTATGGAAAGTTATGGGAAAATATGGAAATATATGTGAAGGTATGGGAAAGTATGGGAAGGTATGGGGTGTTTATGGGAAGGTATGGGAAGATATGAGAAGGTATGGAAAGTTATGGGAAAATATGGAAATGTATGTGAAAGTATGGGAAAGTATGGAAAGGTATGGGAAAACTATGGGAATGTATGGAAAATTATGGGAAAATATGGAAATGTATGAGAAAAGTATAGGGAAGTTATGGGAAAGTATAGGAAGGTATTGGAAAGTATTGGATTGTATGGGAAATAATAGGTAAGGTATGGGAAGGTATGGAAAGTTATGGGAAAATATTGAAATGTATGAGAAAGTGTGGGAAGGTATGAGGAAGTATTGGAAGTTAGTGGAAGGTATGGCAAGATATGAGAAGATATTGGAAGGTATTGAAACGTATGAAAAAGTATGGGGAAGTATAGGGAAGGTATTGGGAAAGTATGGGAAGATATGATAAGTTATGGAAATATATGAGAAAGTGAGGTGAAGTATGGGAAGGTATGAGAAAGTATGGGAAGTTATGGTAAGGCATGGGAATATATGGGAAAGTATGGAAAGGTATGGAAAATTATGGGAAAATATGGAAATGTATGTGAAAGTATGGGAAAGTATGGGAATCTATGGAAAGGTATGGAAAAATTATGGGAAAATATGGAAATGTATGAGAAAGTATTGGAAAGTATGGGAATGTATTGGGAAGTATGGGAAGTTATGGGAAGGTATAAGAAGATATGAGAAGGTATGGGAAGGTATGGAAATGTATGAGAAAGTATGGGGAAGTATTGAAAGTTATGGGAAAGTATGGGAAGTTATGGGAAGGCATTGGAATATATGGAATAGTATGGAAAGTTATGGGAAAATATGGTAATCTATGTTAAGGTATGGTGAAGTATGGGAAGGTATGGTGAAGTATGGGAAGGTATGGGAAAGTATGCGAAAGTATGGGATTGTATGGGAAAGTATAGGTAAGATATGGGAAACTATGGGAAGTTATGGGAAGGTATGGGAAGATATGAGAAGGTATGGGAAGGTATGGAAAGTTATGTGAAATATCGAAATTTTATGGTGAAAGTATTGGGAAGTTTGGGAAGGTATGGGAAGGTATGGGAAAGTATGGGAAAATATGGAAATGTATGAGAAAGTATAAGAAAGTATGGGAAGGTATGGGAATGATATGGAAAGGTATGGAAAGTTATGGGAAAATATGGGAAATGTATGAGAATGTATGGGAAGGTATGGGAAGGTATGGGAAGGTATGGGAAAGTATAGGTAATATATGGAAAATTATGGGAAAGTATGGAAATGTATGAGAAAGTACGGGGAAAGTATGGGAAGGTATGGGAAACTATGGGAAGGTAAGAAAATTTATGGGAAAGTATGGAAATGTATGAGAAAGTATTGGAAAGTTTGGGAAGGTATGGGGAAGTATGGGAAGTTATGGGAAGGTATGTGAAGATATGAAAAGGTATGGGAAGGTATGGAAATGTATGAGAAAGTATGGGAATGTATGGAAAGGTATGGGAAAGTATGGGAATATATGGAAAGGTATGGAAAGGTATTGGAAAATATAAAAATGTATGTGAAAGTATGGGAAAGTATGTGAAGTTAAGGGAAAGTATGGGATGGTATGAGAAAGAATAGGTAAGGTATGAGAAGGTATGGGAAGTTATGGGAAAGTATAGAAATGTATGAAAACGTATGGCAAAGTATGGGAAGGTATGAGGAAGTATTGGAAGTTAGTGGAAGGTATGGCAAGATATGAGAAGATATGGGAAGGTTTCGAAACGTATGAAAGAGTATGGGGAAGTATGGGAAGGTATTGGACAGTATGGGAAGATGTGGGCAGGCATGGTAAATTATGGGAAAGTATGGAAAGATATGATAAGGTATGGAAATTTATGAGAAAGTAAGGGGAAGTATGGGAAGGTATGAGAAAGTATGGGAAGTTATGGGAAGGCATGGGAATATATAGGAAGGTATGGCAAGGTATGGAAAATTATGGGAAAATATGGAAATGTATGTGAAAGTATGGGAAAGTATGTGAAGGTATGGGAAACTATGGGAAGGTATGGAAAATTATGGGAAAATATGGAAATGTATGAGAAAGTATTGGAAAGTATGGGAGGTATGGGGAAGTATGGGAAGTTATAGGAAGGTATGAGAAGATATGAGAAGTTATGGGAAGGTATGGAAATGTATGAGAGAGTATGACGAAGTATTGAAAGTTATGAGAATGTATTGGAAGTTATGGGAAGGCATTGGAATATATAGAAAGGTATGGAAAGTTATGGGAAAATAAGGAAATATACGTGAAGGTATGGGAAAGTATGGGAAGGTATGGGAAGTTTAGGGAAGGTATGGGAAGATATGAGAAGGTATGGAAAGTTATGGGGAAATATGAAAATGTATTTGAAAGTATTGGAAGGTATGGGGAGGTATGAGATAGTATGGGATGGTATGGGAAGAAATGGGAAGTTATGGGAAAGTATGGAAATGTATGAGAAAGTATGGGAAAGTATGGGAAGGTATGGGGAATTATTGGAAGTTATTGGAATGTATGGCAAGGTATGAGAAGATTTGGGAAGGTATGTAAAGGCATGGAAAGTTATGGGAAAATATTGAAATGCATGAGAAAGTATGGGAAAGTATGGGAAGGTATGGGAAGTTATGGAAAATGATGGAAATGTATAAGAAAGTATTTAAAAGTATGAGAAGGTATGGGAAAGTATGTGAAGTTATGGGAAGGTATGGGAAGAAATGAGAAGGTATGGGAAGGTATGGAAAGTTATGGGAAAATGTGGAAATGTATGGGAAAGTATAGGTAAGTTATGGGAAAGTATAGGTAAGATATGGGAAAGTATGGGAAGTTATGGGAAGTTATGGGAAGATATGAGAAAGTATGGGAAGGTATGTAAAATTATGGGAAAATATGGAAATTTATGTGAAAGTATGGGGAAGTATTGGAAGGTATAGGAAGGTATGGGTAAGTATGGGTAGTTATGGGAAGGCATGGGAATATATGGAAAGGTATGGAAAGGTATGGGAAAATATAAAAATGTATGTGAAAGTATGGGAAAGTATTTGAAGTTATGGGAAAGTATGGGATGGTATCGGAAAGAATAGGTAAGGTATGAGAAGGTATGGGAAGTTATGGGAAAGTATGTAAATGTATGAAAAGTATGGGAAAGTATGGGAAGGTAAGAGGAAGTATTGGAAGTTAGTGGAAGGTATGGCAAGATTTGAGAAGATATGGGAAGGTTTGGAAACGTATGAAAGAGTATAGGGAAGTATGGGAAGGTATTGGAAAGTATGGGAAGATATGGGCAGGCATGGGAAATTATGGGAAAGTATGTGAAGTTATCGGAAGTTATGGAAAGATATGAAACGGTATGGAAATGTATGAGAAAGTAAGGGGAAGTATGGGAAGGTATGAGAAAGTATGGGAAGTTATGGGAAGGCATGGGAATATATGGGAAGGTATGGAAAGGTATGGAAAATTGTGGGGAAATATGGAAATGTATGTGAAAGTATGGGAAAGTATGGGAAGGTATGGGAAAGTATGGGAAAGAATAGGTAAGGTATGGAAAGGTATGAGAGAGTATGGAAATGTATAAGAAAGTATGGGAATGTATGGGAAGGTATGGGATGTTATGGAAAAGGATGGAAATGTATGAGAAAGTATTGGAAGATATGGGAAGGTATGGGAAAGTATCGGAAGTTATGGGAAGGTTTGAAAAGATAAGAGAAGGTATGAGAAGGTATTGAAAGTTATGACAAAATATGGAAATGTATGGGAAAGTATGGGTAAGTTATGGGAAAGTATAGGTAAGTTATGGGAAAGTATGGGAAGTTATGGAAAGTTATGGGAAAATATGGAAATGTATGTGAAAGTATGGTGAAGTATGGGAAGGTATGGGAAAGTATGGGAATGTATGGGAAAGTATGGGATGGTATGGGAAAGTATAGGTAAGATATGGGAAAGTATGGGAAGTTATGGGAAGGTGTGGGATGATATGAGAAGGTATGGGAAGGCATGGAAAAGTATGGGATGGTATTGGAAATAAAAGTTAAGGTATGGGAAGGTATGGCAACGTATGGGAAAATATGATAATGTATGAGAAAGTATGAGAAAGTATGGGAAGGTATGAGATGGTATGGAAAGGTATGGAAAGTTATGGGAAAATATGGAAATGTATGAGAAAGAATGGGAAGTTATGGAAAAGTATGGAAATGTATGAGAAAGTATTCGAAAGTATGGGAAGGTATGGGAAAGTATGGGAAATTATGGGCAAATTTGGAAATGTATGAGAAAAAATGAGAAAGTATGGGAAGGTATGGAAAGGTATGGAAAGTTATGTGAAAATATGGAAATGTATGAGAAAGTATGGATAGGTATTGGAAGGTATGGGAAAGCATAGGTAATGTATGGAAAGTTCTGGGAAGTTATGGGAAGTTATGGGAAGTTATGGGAAGTTATGGGAAAGTATGGACATGTATGAGAAAGTAATGGAAAGTATGGGAAGATATGGGAATGTATGGAAAAGTATTGGATGGTATGGGAAAGAATAGGTAAGGAATGGGAAGTTATGGAAAGGTATGGGAAGGTACGGAAACGTATGAGAAATTATGGGGAAGTATGGAAATTTATGAGAAAGTAAGGGAAAGTATGGGAAGGTATGGGAAGTTATGGAAAAGTATGTAAATGTATGAAAAAGTATTGGAAAGTATGGGAAGGTATGAAAAGGTATGGGAAAGTATGGGATGGTATGGAAAAGAATAGGTAAGGTATGGGAAGGTATGGGAAGGTATGGGGAAATATTGGAAGTTATTGGAAGGTATGGAAAGATATTAGAAGGTATGGGAAGTTATGGAAACGTATAATAATGTATGCGGAAGTATGGGAAGGTATGGGAAGGCATGGGAAAATATGGAAATGTATGAGAAAGTATTGGATAGTATGAAAAAGTATGGAAATATATGAGAAAGTATTGGAAAGTATGGGAAGGTATGGGGAAGTATGGGAAGCCATGGGAAGGCATGGGAATATATGGGAAAATATTGAAATGTATGAGAAAGTATGGGAAGGTATGGGGATGTATGGGAAGGTATGGCAAAGCATAGGTAAGGTATGGGAAGTTATGGAAAGGTATGAATTCGTATGAAAACGTATGAGAAAGTATGGGAAGGTATGGGAAAATATGGGAAGCTATGGGAAGGCATGGGAATATATGGGAAAATATGGAAATGTATGTAAAAGTATGGGAAGGTATGGGAAGTTAAGGGAACGAGTGTGACGGTATGGGAAAGTATAGGTAAGGTATGGGAAAGTAAAGGAAGTTATTGGAAGGTATGGGAAGATAAGAGGAGGTATGAGAAGGTATGGAAAGTTATGAGAAAATATGGAAAAATATGTGGAAATATGGGAAAGTATGGGAAGGTATGGTAAGGTATGGGAAAGTATGGAAAAGTATGGGATTGTATGGGAAAGAATATGTAAGGTATGCGAAGGTATGCGAAGTTATGGGAAAGTATTGAAATGTATGACAAAGTATGGGAAAGTATGGAAATGTATTAGAAAGTATGGGAAAGTATGGGAAGGTATGTGAAAGTATTTGAAATTATGGGAAAATATGGAAATGTATGAGAAAGTATGGGAAGGTATGGGAATGTATGGGAAAGTATAGGTAATGTATGGGAAAGTATATGTAATGTATGGGAAGTTATGGGAAAGTATGGAAATGTATGAGAAAGTATGGGGAAGTATTGGAAGCTATGAGAAAGTATGGGGAGTTATGGGAAGGCATGTGAATATATGGGAAGGTATGGAAAGTTATAGTACGCTATGGGAAAATATTAAATGTATGTGAAAGTATTGGAAAGTTTGGGAAGGTATGGGGAAGAATGGGAAGTTATGGTAAGGTATGAGAAGATATGAGAAGGTATGGAAATGTATGGAAATGTATGAGAAAGTATGGGGAAATATTGAAAGTTATGGGAAAGTATGGGAAGTTATGGGAAGGCATTGGAATATATAGAAAGGTATGGAAAGTTATGGGAAAGTATGGAAATGTATGAGAAAGTATGGGAAAGTATGGGAAGGTATGGGGAAGTAATGGAAGTTATTGGAATGTATGGCAAGATATGAGAAGATATGGGAAGGTATGGAAAGTTATGGGAAAATGTGGAAATGTATGGGAAAGTATAGGTAAGTTATGAGAAAATATAGGTAAGATATGGGAAAGTATGGGAATTTATGGGAAGTTATGGGAAGATATGAGAAGGTATGGGAAGGTATGGAAAATTATGGGAAAATATGGAAATTTATGTGAAAGTATGGGGAAGTATGGGAAGGTATAGGAAGGTATGGGAAAGTATTGGATTGTATGGGAAATAATAGGAAAGGTATGGGAAGGTATGGAAAGTTATGGGAAAATATGGAAATGTATGAGAAAGTATTAGAAAGTATGGGAAGGTATGGGATGGTATGGAAAGGTATGGAAAGTTATGGGAAAGTATGAAAATGTATGAGAAAGTATGTGGAAGTATGGGAAGCTATGAGAAAGTATGGGGAGTTATGGGGCGTAGGAATATTAGGAAAGGTATGGAAAGTTATGGGGAAATATGGAAATGTTTGTGAAAGAATGGGAAAGTATGGGAAGGTATGGGAAAGTATAGTTAAGGTATGGGAAAGTATGGGAAAATATGAGAAGTTATGGGAAGGTATGGGAAGGTATGGGAAGGTATGGAAAGAAATGGGAAAATATGGAAATGTATGTGAAAGTATGGGAAAGTATGGGAAGGCATGGGAAAGTATGGGGCGGTATGGGAAGGCATGGGAATATATGGAAATGTATGTGAAAGTATGTGAAAGTATGGCAAAGTATGGGAATGTATGGGAAAGTATTGGAAGTTATTGGAAGGTATGGCAAGATATGACTAGATATGGGAAGGTTTTGAAACGTATGATAAAGTATGGGGAAGTATGGTAAGGTATTGGAAAGGAGGGGAAGTTATGGGAAGGCATTGGAATATATGGGAAGGGATGGGACGTTATGGGAAAGTATGGGAAGATATGAGAAGATATGGAAATGTATGAGAAAGTATGGGGAAGTACGGGAAGGTATTAGAATAGATGGGAAGTTATGGGAAGGCATGGGAATATATGGGAAGGTATGGAAAGGTATGGAAAGTTATGGGAAAATATGGAAATGTATGTGAAAGTATGGGAACATATGAGAAGGTATGGGAATCTATGGGAAGATATGGAAATATATGAAAAAGTATGGGAAGGTATGGAAATGTATGGGACGCTATGGGAAAGTATAGGTAAGGTATGGGAAAGTATGAGAAGGTATGGAAAGTTATGGGAAAATATGGAAATGTATGTGGAAGTATGGGAAAGTATGGGAAGGTATGGGAAGGTATGGGAAAGTATGGGAAAGAATAGGTAAGGTATGGAAAGGTATGAGAGAGTATGGAAATGTATAAGAAAGTATGGGAATGTATGGGAAGGTATGGGATGTTATGGAAAAGGATGGAAATGTATGAGAAAGTATTGGAAGATATGGGAAGGTGTGGGAAAGTATCGGAAGTTATGGGAAGGTTTGAAAAGATAAGAGAAGGTATGAGAAGGTATTGAAAGTTATGACAAAATATGGAAATGTATGGGAAAGTATGGGTAAGTTATGGGAAAGTATAGTTAAGTTATGGGAAAGTATGGGAAGTTATGGAAAGTTATGGGAAAATATGGAAATGTATGTGAAAGTATGGTGAAGTATGGGAAGGTATGGGAAAGTATGGGAATGTATGGGAAAGTATGGGATGGTATGGGAAAGTATAGGTAAGATATTGGAAAGTATGGGAAGTTATGGGAAGGTGTGGGATGATATGAGAAGGTATGGGAAGGCATGGAAAAGTATGGGATGGTATTGGAAATAAAAGTTAAGGTATGGGAAGGTATGGCAAGGTATGGGAAAATATGATAATGTATGAGAAAGTATGAGAAAGTATGGGAAGGTATGAGATGGTATGGAAAGGTATGGAAAGTTATGGGAAAATATGGAAATGTATGAGAAAGAATGGGAAGTTATGGAAAAGTATGGAAATGTATGAGAAAGTATTCGAAAGTATGGGAAGGTATGGGAAAGTATGGGAAATTATGGGCAAATTTGGAAATGTATGAGAAAGTATGAGAAAGTATGGGAAGGTATGGAAAGGTATGGAAAGTTATGGGAAAATATGGAAATGTATGAGAAAGTATGGATAGGTATTGGAAGGTATGGTAAAGCATAGGTAATGTATGGAAAGTTCTGGGAAGTTCTGGGAAGTTATGGGAAGTTATGGGAAAGTATGGACATGTATGAGAAAGTAATGGAAAGTATGGGAAGATATGGGAATGTATGGAAAAGTATTGGATGGTATGGGAAAGAATAGGTAAGGAATGGGAAGTTATGGAAAGGTATGGGAAGGTACGGAAACGTATGAGAAATTATGGGGAAGTATGGAAATTTATGAGAAAGTAAGGGAAGAATGGGAAGGTATGGGAAGTTATGGAAAAGTATGTAAATGTATGAAAAAGTATTGGAAAGTATGGGAAGGTATGAAAAGTTATAAGAAAATATGTAAATATATTTGGAAGAATGAGAAAGTAGGGGAAGGTAGGGGAAGGTATGAAAAGGTATGGGAAAGTATGGGATGGTATGGAAAAGAATAGGTAAGGTATGGGAAGGTATGGGAAATTATGGGAAAAGATGGAAATTTATGAGAAAGTATGGGAAAGTATGGGAAGGTATGGGGAAATATTGGAAGTTATTGGAAGGTATGGAAAGATATTAGAAGGTATGGGATGTTATGGAAACGTATAATAATGTATGCGGAAGTATGGGAAGGTATGGGAAGGCATGGGAAAATATGGAAATGTATGAGAAAGTATTGGATAGTATGAAAAAGTATGGAAATATATGAGAAAGTATTGGAAAGTATGGGAAGGTATGGGGAAGTATGGGAAGCCATGGGAAGGCATGGGAATATATGGGAAAATATTGAAATGTATGAGAAAGTATGGGAAGGTATGGGGATGTATGGGAAGGTATGGCAAAGCTTAGGTAAGGTATGGGAAGTTATGGAAAGGTATGAATTCGTATGAAAACGTATGAGAAAGTATGGGAAGGTATGGGAATATATGGGAAAATATGGAAATGTATGTAAAAGTATGGGAAGGTATGGGAAGTTATGGGAACGAGTGTGACGGTATGGGAAAGTATAGGTAAGGTATGGGAAAGTAAAGGAAGTTATTGGAAGGTATGGGAAGATAAGAGGAGGTATGAGAAGGCATGGAAAGTTATGAGAAAATATGGAAAAATATGTGGAAATATGGGAAAGTATGGGAAGGTATGGTAAGGTATGGGAAAGTATGGAAAAGTATGGGATTGTATGGGAAAGAATATGTAAGGTATGGGAAGGTATGGGAAGTTATGGGAAAGTATTGAAATGTATGACAAAGTATGGGAAAGTATGGAAATGTATTAGAAAGTATGGGAAAGTATGGGAAGGTATGTGAAAGTATTTGAAATTATGGGAAAATATGGAAATGTATGAGAAAGTATATGAAAGTATGGGAGGTATGGGAAGGTATGTTAAGGTATGGAAAGTTATGGAAAAAAATGGAAATGTATAAAAAAAAGTATGGAAAGTTATGGGAAGGTATGGGAAAGCATAGGTAATGTATGGAAAATTATGGGAAGATATGGGAAAGTATGGACATGTATGAAAAAGTATTGGAAAGTATGGGAAGATATGGGAATGTATGGGAAATAAAGATGGTATGGGAAAGAATAGGTAAGGTAAGGGAAAATATGGAAACGTATGAGAAAGTATGGGGAAGTATGGGAAGGTATGGGAAGGTATGGGAAGGCATGGGAAAATATGGAAAGTATAGGTAAGGTATTGGAAAGTATATGAAGTTATAGGAAGGTATGGGAGGATATGAGAAGGTATGAGAAGTTATGGAAAGTTATTGGAGAATATGGATATACATGTGGAAGTATGGGAAGGTATGGGAAGGTATGAAAAATTATGGGATGGTATGGAAAAGAATAGGTAAGGTATGGGAAGGTATGGGAAGTTATGGGAAAGAATGGAAATGCATGAGAAAGTATGAGAAAGTAAGGGAAAGTATGGGAAGTTATGGGGAAGTATTGGAAAAGTATGGGAAGTTATTGTAAGTTATTGAAAAAAATTGAAATATATGACAAAGTATTGGAAAGTATGGGGAGGTATGGGAAAGTATGGGAAGCTATGGGAAGGCATGGCAATATATGGGAAAATATGGAAATGTATGTGAAAGTATGGGAAGGTATGGGAAGTTATGGGAACGAGTGTGACGGTATGGGAAAGTATAGGTAAGGTATGGGAAAGTAAAGGAAGTTATGGGAAGGTATGGGAAGATATGAGGAGGTATGAGAAGGTATGGAAAGTTATGAGAAAATATGGAAATATATGTGGAAATATGGGAAAGTATGGGAAGGTATGGTAAGGTATGGGAAAGTATGGAAAAGTATGGGATTGTATGGGAAAGAATATGTAAGGTATGGGAAGGTATGGGAAGTTATGGGAAAGTATTGAAATGTATGACAAAGTATGGGAAAGTATGGAAATGTATTAGAAAGTATGGGAAAGTATGGGAAGGTATGTGAAAGTATTTGAAATTATGGGAAAATATGGAAATGTATGAGAAAGTATATGAAAGTATGGGAGGTATGGGAAGGTATGTTAAGGTATGGAAAGTTATGGAAAAAAATGGAAATGTATAAAAAAAAGTATGGAAAGTTATGGGAAGGTATGGGAAAGCATAGGTAATGTATGGAAAATTATGGGAAGATATGGGAAAGTATGGACATGTATGAAAAAGTATTGGAAAGTATGGGAAGATATGGGAATGTATGGGAAATAAAGATGGTATGGGAAAGAATAGGTAAGGTAAGGGAAAATATGGAAACGTATGAGAAAGTATGGGGAAGTATGGGAAGGTATGGGAAGGTATGGGAAGGCATGGGAAAATATGGAAAGTATAGGTAAGGTATTGGAAAGTATATGAAGTTATAGGAAGGTATGGGAGGATATGAGAAGGTATGAGAAGTTATGGAAAGTTATTGGAGAATATGGATATACATGTGGAAGTATGGGAAGGTATGGGAAGGTATGAAAAATTATGGGATGGTATGGAAAAGAATAGGTAAGGTATGGGAAGGTATGGGAAGTTATGGGAAAGAATGGAAATGCATGAGAAAGTATGAGAAAGTAAGGGAAAGTATGGGAAGTTATGGGGAAGTATTGGAAAAGTATGGGAAGTTATTGTAAGTTATTGAAAAAAATTGAAATATATGACAAAGTATTGGAAAGTATGGGGAGGTATGGGAAAGTATGGGAAGCTATGGGAAGGCATGGCAATATATGGGAAAATATGGAAATGTATGTGAAAGTATGGGAAGGTATGGGAAGTTATGGGAACGAGTGTGACGGTATGGGAAAGTATAGGTAAGGTATGGGAAAGTAAAGGAAGTTATGGGAAGGTATGGGAAGATATGAGGAGGTATGAGAAGGTATGGAAAGTTATGAGAAAATATGGAAATATATGTGGAAATATGGGAAAGTATGGGAAGGTATGGTAAGGTATGGGAAAGTATGGAAAGTATGGGATTGTATGGGAAAGAATATGTAAGGTATGGGAAGGTATGGGAAGCTATGGGAAAGTATTGAAATGTATGACAAAGTATGGGAAAGTATGGAAATGTATTCGAAAGTATGGGAAAGTATGGGAAGGTATGTGAAAGTATTTAAAATTATGGGAAAATATGGAAATGTATGAGAAAGTATATGAAAGTATGGGAGGTATGGGAAGGTATGTTAAGGTATGGAAAGTTATGGGAAAAAATGGAAATGTATAAAAAAGTATGGAAAGGTATGGTAAGGTATGGGAAAGCATAGGTAATGTATGGAAAATTATGGGAAGATATGGGAATGTATGGGAAATAAAGATGGTATGGGAAAGAATAGGTAAGGTAAGGGAAAATATGGAAACGTATGAGAAAGTATGGGGAAGTATGGGAAGGTATGGGAAGGCATGGGAAAAAATGGAAAGTATAGGTAAGGTATGGGAAATTATGGGAAGCTATGGGAAGGTATGGACATTTATGGGAAAGTATGGAAATGTATGAGAAAGTATTGGAAAGCAATGGAAGTTATGGGGAAGTATGATAAATTATGGGAAGAAATGGGTAGATATGAGAAGATATGGGAAGGTATGGAAATGTATGAGAAAGTATAAGGACGTATGAGAAGGTATGGGAAAGAATTGGAAAATATCGGAAGGCATGTGAATATATGGGAAGGTATGGAAAGTTATGAAAAATTATGGGAATATATGGAAATGTATGTGAAAGTATATGAAAGTATGGGAAGGTATGGGAAGCTATGGGAAAGTATGCGACGTTATGGGAAAGTATAGGTAAGGTATGGGAAAGCATGGGAAGTTATGGGAAGGTATGGGAAGATATGAAAATGTATGTGAAGGTATGGAATATTATGGGAAAATATGGAAATGTATGTGAAAGTATGGGAAAGTATGGGAAAGTATGGGAAGGTATGTGAAGGTATGGGAAAGTATGGGATGGTATGGGAAAGAATAGGTAAAATATGGGAAGGTATGGGAAAGTATGTTAATGTATGAGAAAGTATGGGGAAGTATTGGAAGGTATTGGAAAATATGGAAAGTTATGGGAATGTATAGAAATATATGGGAAAGTATTGGGAAGTATCGGAAGGTATGGCAAGATATGAGAAGGTATGGGAAGGTATGGAAACATATGAGAAAGTATGTGGAAGTATGGGAAGTTATTGGAAAGTATGGGAGGTTATGGGAAGGCATGGGACTATATGGGAAGTTATGTAAAGGCGTGGAAAGTTATGGGAAAATATGGAAATGTATGAGAAAGTATGGGAAAGTATGGGAAGGTATGGGAAAATATGGAAAAGTATGGAAATGTATGAGAAAGTATGGGGAAGTATTTGAAGGTATGGGAAAGTATGGGAAATTATGGGACAATATGGAAATGTATGAGAAAGTATGAGAAAGTATGGAAAGGTATGCAAAGTAATCGGAAAATATGGAAATGTATGAGAAAGTATGGAAAGGTATGGGAAGATATGGGGAAGTATAGGTAATGTATGGGAAGTTATGGGAAGTTATGGGAATGTAAGGAAATGGTTGAGAATGTATTGGAAAATATGGAAAAGTATGGAAAAGTATGGGAAGTTATGGGAAGGTATGGGAAAATAAGAGAAGGTATGGGAAAGTATGGAAATGTATGAGAAAGTATGGGGAAGTATGGTAAGGTATGGGAAAGCATGGGAATATATGGGAATGTATGGGAAGGTATGGGAAAGTATGGGATGGTATGTGAAATAATAGGTAAGGTATGGGAAGGCATGGGAAGTTATGGGAAAGTATGCAAATGTATCAGAAAGTATGGGAAATTATGGGAAAATATGGGAAAGTATGGGAAGTTATGGGAAGGCTTGAGAATATGTGGGAAGGTATGGAAATGTATGGAAAGTTATAGGAAAATATGGAAATGTATGTGAAAGTATGGAAAAGTATGGGAAGGTATAGGAAGATATGGGAAAGTATGGGAAAGTATGGGAAGTTATGGGAAAGTATGGAAATGTATGAGAAAGTATTGGAAAGCATGGGAAGTTATGGGGAAGTATGGGAAGTTATGGGAAGGTATGGGAAGATATGAGAAGATATGAGAAGGTATGGAAATGTATGAGAAAATATGGGGAAGTATGAGAAGGTATGGGAAAGTATTGGAAGTTATCGGAAGGCATGGGAATATATGGGAAGTTATGGAAAATTATGGGAATATATGGAAATGTATGTGAAAGTTTGGGAAATAATGGGAAGGTATGGGAAACTATGGGAAAGTATGCGACGGTATGGGAAAGTATAGGTAAGGTATTCGAAAGTATTGGGAAGTTATGGGAATGTATGGGAAGATATGGGAAAGTATGGAATGGTATGTGAAATAATAGGTAAGATATGGGAAGGCATGGGAAGTTATGGGAAAGTATGTAAATGTTTGAGAAAGTATGGGAAATTATGGGAAGATATTTGAAAGTATGGGAAGTTATGGGAAGGCTTGAGAATATGTGGGAAGGTTTGGAAATGTATGGAAAGTTATAGGAAAATATGGAAATGTATGTGAAAGTATGGAAAAGTATGGGAAGGTATAGGAAGATATGGGAAAGTATGGGAAGGTATGGGAATTTATGGGAAAGTATGGAAATGTATGAGAAAGTATTGGAAGGCATAGGAAGTTATGGGGAAGAATGGGAAGTTATGGGAAGGTATGGAAAGATATGAGAAGATATGGGAAGGTATGGAAAGTTATGGAAAATTATGGGAATATATGGAAATGTATGTGAAAGTATGGGAAAGTATGTGAAGGTATGGGAAGGTATGGTAAAGTATGCGACGGTATGGGAAAGTATAGGTAAGGTATGCGAAAGTATGGGAAGTTATGGGAAGGTATGGGAAGATACGAGAATGTATTGGAAGGTATTGGAAAGTATGGGAAGGTATGGGAAAGTATCGGAAAGTATGGGATGGTATGGGAAAGAATAGGTAAAGTATGGGAAGGTATGGAAAAGTATGGGAAATTATGGAACACTATGGAAATGTATGAGAAAGTATGAGAAAGTATGGAAAGGTATGGAAAGTAATGGGAATGTAAGGAAATGTATGAGAATGTATTGGAAAGTATTGAAAAGTTTGGGAAAGTATGGGAAGTTATGGGAAGGTATGGGAAAATAAGAGAAGGTATGGGAAAGTATGGAAATGTATGAGAAACTATGGGGAAGTATGGGAAGGTATGGGAAAGTATGGGAAGATATGAGAAGGTATGGGAAGGTATGGGAAAGTATGGAGAAGTATGAGAAGGTATGGAAAGTATGGAAGTTATGGGAAGGAATGGGAATATATGGGAAGGTATGGGAAGATATGGAAAGTTATGGGAAGGTATGGAAATGTATGAGAAAGTATGGGAAAGTATGAGAAGTTATGGAAAGTATGGGAAGTTATGGAAGGTAGGGAAATATGGAGAAGGTATGGGAAAGTATGGGAAATATGAAAGTATGGATAGTATGGAAAGTATGGAAGTATGAAAGTATGGATGTATGGAAAGTATGGGAAAGTATGGGATGGGACAATATGGACATGTATGAGAAAGTATGAGAAAGTATGGAAAGGTATGCAAAGTAATGGGAAAATATGGAAATGTATAAGAAAGTATGGAAAGGTATGGGAAGGTATGGGAAAGTATAGGTAATGTATGGGAGGTTATGGAAAGTTATGGGAAGTTATTGGAAGTTATGGGAATGTAATGAAAATGTATGAGAATATATAGGGAAAATATGGAAAAGTATGGGAAAGTATGGGAAGTTATGGGAAGGTATGGGAAAATAAGAGAAGGTATGGGAAAGTATGGAAATGTATGAGAAAGTATGGGAAAGTATGGGAAGGTATGTGAAATAATAGGTAAGGTATGGGGAAGGCATGGGAAGTTATGGGAAGGTATGTAAATGTTTGAGAAACGTATGGGAAAAGTATGGGAAGATATGGAGAAGTATGGGAAGTTATGGGAAAGGCTTGAGAATATGTGGGAAGGTAGGGAAATGTATGGAAAGTTATAAGAAAATATGGAAATGTATGTGAAAGTATCGAAAAGTATCGCAAGGTATAGGAAGATATGGGAAAGTATGGAAAGGTATGGGAAGTTATGGGAAAGTATGGCAATGTATGAGAAAGTATTGGAAAGCATGGGAAGTTATGGGGAAGTCTAAGAAGTTATGGGAAGGTATGGGAAGATATTAGAAGATATGGGAAGATATGGAAATGTATGAGAAAGTATGAGGAAGTATGCGAAGGTATGGGAAAGTATTGGAAGTTATCGGAAGGCATGGGAATATATGGAAAGGTATGGAAAGTTATGTAAAAATATGGGAATATATGGAAATGTATGTGAAAGTATATGAAAGTATGGGAAGGTATGGGAAGGTATGGAAAAGTATTCGACGGTGTGGGAAAGTATAGGTAAGGTATGGGAAAGTATGGGAAGTTATGGGAAGGTATGGGAAGTTATGAGAATGTATGGGAAGGTATGGAATGTAATGGGAAAATATGGAAATGTATGTGAAAGTATGAAAAAGTATGGGAAGGTATGGGAAGGTATGGGAAAGTATGGGATGGTATGGGAAAGAATCGGTAAAGTATGGGAAGGTATGGGAAAATATGGAAATATATGAGAAAGTAGGGGGAAGTGTTGGAAGGTATTGGAAAGTATGGAAAGTTATGGGAAGGTATAGAAATATATGGGAAAGTATTGGGAAGTATTGGAAGGTATGGCAAGATATGAGAAGGTATGGGAAGGTATGGAAACGTATGAGAAAGTATGTGGAAGTATGGGAAGTTATTGGAAAGTATGGAAAGTTATGGGAAGGCATGGGAATATATGGAAAGGTATGTAAAGGCGTGGAAAGTTATGGGAAAATATGGAAATGTATGAGAAAGTATTGGAAAGTATGGGAAGGTATGGGAAGGTATGGGAAGGTATGGAAATGTATGGGAAAGTATGGGGAAGTATGTGAAGGTATGGGAAAGTATGGGAAATTATGGGACAATATGGACATGTATGAGAAAGTATGAGAAAGTATGGAAAGGTATGCAAAGTAATGAGAAAATATGGAAATGTATGAGAAAGTATGGAAAGTTATGGGAAGGTATGGGAAAGTATAGGTAATGTATGGGAAGTTATGGAAAAGTATGGGAAGTTATTGGAAGTTATGGGAATGTAAGGAAATGTATTAGAATGTATAGGAAAGTATGGAAAAGTATGGGAAGGTATGTGAAATAATAGGTAAGGTATAGGAAGACATGGGAAGTTATGGGAAATTATGTAAATGTTTGAGAACGTATGGGAAATTATGGGAAGATATGGAAAAGTATGGGAAGTTATGGGAAGGCTTGAGAATATGTGGGAAGGTATGGAAATGTATGGAAAGTTATAGGAAAATATGGAAATGTATGTGAAAGTATCGAAAAGTATCGGAAGGTATAGGAAGATATGGGAAAGTATGGAAAGGTATGGGAAGTTATGGGAAAGTATGGCAATGTATGAGAAAGTATTGGAAAGCATGGGAAGTTATGGGGAATTCTAAGAAGTTATGGGAAGGTATAGGAAGATATTAGAAGATATGGGAAGATATGGAAATGTATGAGAAAGTATGGGGAAGTATGCGAAGGTATGGGAAAGTATTGGAAGTTATCGGAAGGCATGGGAATATATGGAAAGGTATGGAAAGTTATGGAAAATTATGGGAATATATTGAAATGTATGTGAAAGTATAGGGAAGTATGGGAAGGTATGGGAAGTTATGGGAAGACATGAGAATGTATGGGAAGGTATGGGGAAGTATGGGAAGGTATTGGAAAATATGAAAAGTTATGGGAAGGCATAGGAATATATTGGAAAGTACTGGGAAGTATTGAAAGTTATTGGAAGATATGGCAAGATAAGAGAAGGTATGGGAAGGTATGGAAACGTATGAGAAAGTATGTGGAAGTATGGGAAGGTATTAGAAAGTATGAAAAGTTATGGGAAGGCATGGGAATATATGGGAAGGTATGTAAAGTCGTGGAAATTTATGGGAAAATATGGAAATGTATGAGAAAGTATGGGAAAGTATGGGAAGGTATGGGAAGGTATGGAAATGTATGAGAAAGTATGGGAAAGTATGGAAAAGTATGGGAAAGTATGGGAAGTTATGGGAAGGTATGGGAAAATAAGAGAAGGTATGGGAAAGTATGGAAATGTATGAGAAAGTATGGGAAAGTATGGGAAGGTATGTGAAATAATAGGTAAGTTATGGGAAGGCATGGGAAGTTATGGGAAACTATGTAAATGTTTGAGAACGTATGGGAAATTATGGGAAGATATGGAAAAGTATGGGAAGTTATGGGAAGGCTTGAGAATATGTGGGAAGGTAGGGAAATGTATGGAAAGTTATAAGAAAATATGGAAATGTATGTGAAAGTATCGAAAAGTATCGGAAGGTATAGGAAGATATGGGAAAGTATGGAAAGGTATAGGAAGTTATGGGAAAGTATGGCAATGTATGAGAAAGTATTGGAAAGCATGGGAAGTTATGGGGAAGTCTAAGAAGTTATGGGAAGGTATGGGAAGATATTAGAAGATATGGGAAGATATGGAAATGTATGAGAAAGTATGGGGAAGTATGCGAAGGTATGGGAAAGTATTGGAAGTTATCGGAAGGCATGGGAATATATGGAAAGGTATGAAAAAATATGGGAATATATGGAAATGTATGTGAAAGTATATGAAAGTATGGGAAGTTATGGGAAGGTATGGAAAAGTATGCGACGGTATGGGAAAGTATAGGTAAGGTATGGGAAAGTATGGGAAGTTATGGGAAGGTATGGGAAGTTATGAGAATGTATGGGAAGGTATGGATTGTAATGGGAAAATATGGAAATGTATGTGAAAGTATGGGAAAGTATGGGAAGGTATGGGAAGGTATGGGAAAGTATGGGATGGTATGGGAAAGAATGGAAATGTATGAGAAAGTAGGGGGAAGTGTTGGAAGGTATTGGAAAGTATGGAAAGTTATGGGAAGGTATAGAAATATATGGGAAAGTATTGGGAAGTATTGGAAGGTATGGCAAGATATGAGAAGGTATGGGAAGGTATAGAAACGTATGAGAAAGTATGTGGAAGTATGGGAAGTTATTGGAAAGTATGGAAAGTTATGGGAAGGCATGGGAATATATGGAAAGGTATGTAAAGGCGTGGAAAGTTATGGGAAAATATGGAAATGTATGAGAAAGTATGGGAAAGTATGGGAAGGTATGGAAATGTATGAGAAAGTATGGGGAAGTATGTGAAGGTATGGGAAAGTATGGGAAATTATGGGACAATATGGACATGTATGAGAAAGTATGAGAAAGTATGGAAAGGTATGCAAAGTAATGGGGAAATATGGAAATGTATGAGAAAGTATGGAAAGTTATGGGAAGGTATGGGAAAGTATAGGTAATGTATGGGAAGTTATGGAAAAGTATGGGAAGTTATTGGAAGTTATGGGAATGTAAGGCAATGTATTAGAATGTATAGGAAAGTATGGAAAAGTATGGGAAAGTATGGGAAGTTATGGGAAGGTATGGGAAAATAAGAGAAGGTATGGGAAAGTATGGGAAAGTATGGGAAGGTATGTGAAATAATAGGTAAGGTATAGGAAGGCATGGGAAGTTATGGGAAAGTATGTAAATGTTTGAGAACGTATGGGAAATTATGGGAAGATATGGAAAAGTATGGGAAGTTATGGGAAGGCTTGAGAATATGTGGGAAGGTATGGAAATGTATGGAAAGTTATAGGAAAATATGGAAATGTATGTGAAAGTATCGAAAAGTATCGGAAGGTATAGGAAGATATGGGAAGGTATGGAAAGGTATGGGAAGTTATGGGAAAGTATGGCAATGTATGAGAAAGTATTGGAAAGCATGGGAAGTTATGGGGAATTCTATGAAGTTATGGGAAGATATGGGAAGATATTAGAAGATATGGGAAGATATGGAAATGTATGAGAAAGTATGGGGAAGTATGCGAAGGTATGGGAAAGTATTGGAAGTTATCGGAAGGCATGGGAATATATGGAAAGGTATGGGAAAATATGCAAATGTATGAGAAAGTATGGGGAAGTATGGGAAGGTATTGGAAAATATGAGAAGTTATGGGAAGGCATAGGAATATATTGGAAAGTACTGGGAAGTATTGAAAGTTATTGGAAGATATGGCAAGATAAGAGAAGGTATGGGAAGGTGTGGAAACGTATGAGAAAGTATGTGGAAGTATGGGAAGGTATTAGAAAGTATGAAAAGTTATGGGAAGGCATGGGAATATATGGGAAGGTATGTAAAGTCGTGGAAATTTATGGGAAAATATGGAAATGTATGAGAAAGTATGGGAAATTATGGGAAGGTATGGGAAATATGGTAAGGTATGGGAAGGTATGGGAAGATATTAGAAGGTATGGGAAGGTATGGAAATGTATGAGAAAGTATGGGGAAGTATGTGAAGGTATGGAAAAGTATAGGAAATTATGGGACACTATGGAAATGTATGAAAAAGTATGAAAAAGTATGGAAAGGTATAAAAAGTAATGGGAAAATATGGAAATGTATGAGAAAGTATGGAAAGGTATGTGAAGGTATGGGAAAGTATAGGTAATGTGTGGGAAGTTATGGGAAGTTATGGGAATGTAAGGAAATGTATGAGAATGTATTGGAAAGTATTGAAAAGTTTGGGAAAGTATGGGAAGTTAAGGGAAGGTATGGAAATGTATGAGAAAGTATTGGAAAGCATGCGAAGTTATGGGGAAGTATGGGAAGTTATTGTAAGGTATGGGAAGATATGATAAGATATGGGAAGGTATGGAAATGTATGAGAAAGTATGGGGAAGTATGAGAAGGTATGGGAAAGTATTGGAAGTTATCGGAAGGCATGGGAATATATGGGAAGATATGGAAAGTTATGGAATCTTATGGGAATATTTTGAAATGTATGTGAAAGTATGGGAAAGTATGGGAAGGTATGGGAAGGTATGGGAAAGTACGCGACGGTATGGGAAAGTATAGGTAAGTTATGCGAAAGTATGGAAAGTTAAGGGAAGGTATGGGAAGATATGAGAATGTATGGGAAGGTATGGGAAAATATGGAAATGTATGTGAAAGTATGGGAAAGTATGGGAAGGTATGGGAAGGTATCGGAAAGTATGGGATTATATGGGAAAGAATAGGTAAAGTATGGGAAGGTATGGAAAAGTATGGAAATGTATGAGAAAGTATGGGGAAGTATGTGAAGGTATGGGAAAGTATGGGAAATTATGGGAACATATGGAAATGTATGAGAAAGTAAGGGAAAGTATGGGATGTTATGGGAAAAAGTGGCAATATATGAGCAAATATTGGAAAGTATGGGAAGGTATGGGAAGGTATGGGAAGATATGAGAAGGTATGGACATGTATGAGAACGTATGGGGAGGTATGGGAAGGTATAAGAAAGTATGTGAAGTTATGGGAAGGAATGTGAATATTTGGAAAGGTATGGGGAAGTATGGGAAGTTATGGGAAGTTATGAAATGTATGAGAAAGTATGGATAAGTATGAGAAGGTACGGAAAAGTATGGGACGTTATGGAAAATATGGGAACATATGAGAAGGTATGGAAAGGTATGAAAAGTTATGGGAAAATATGGAAATGTATGTGAAAGTATGGGGAAGGATGGGAATGTATTGGAAGGTATGGGAAAGTATGGGAAGGTATGGAAAGTTATGGGAAAGTATGGAAATGTATGAGAAAGTATTGGAAAGCATGGGAAGTTATGGGGAAGTATGGTAAGTTATGGGAAGGTATGGGTAGATATGCGAAAATATGTGAAGGTATGGAAATGTATGAGAAAGTATGGGGAAGTATGCAAAGGTATGGGAAAGTATTGGAAAAAATGGGATGGCATGGGAATATATGGGAAGGTATGGAAAGTTATGAAAAATTATGGGAATATATGGAAATGTATGTGAAAGTATATGAAAGTATGGGAAGGTATGGGAAGGTATGGGAAAGTATGCGACGTTATGGGAAAGTATAGGTAAGGTATGGGAAAGTATTGGATGTTATGGGAAGGTATGGGAAGATATGAGAATGTATGGGAAGGTATGGAATGTTATGGGAAAATATGGAAATGTATGTGAAAGAATGGGAAAGTATGGGAAGGTATGGGAAAGTATGGGATGGTATGAAAAAGAATAGGTAAAGTATGGAAAGGTATGGGAAAGTATGGAAATGTATGAGAAAGTATGGCGAAGTATTGGAAGGTATTGGAAAGTATGGAAAGTTATGGGAAGGCATAGAAATATATGGGAAAGTATTGGAAAGTATTGGAAGGTATGGCAAGATATGAGAAGGTATGGGAATGTATGGAAACGTATGAGAAAGTATGTGGAAGTATGGGAAGTTATTGGAAAGTATGGAAAGTTATGGGAAGGCATGGGAATATATGGGAAGGTATGTAAAGGCGTGGAAAGTTATGGGAAAATATGGAAATGTATAAGAAAGTATGGGAAAGTATGGGAAGGTATGGGAAAATATGGAAAAGTATGGAAATGTATGAGAAAGTATGGGGAAGTATGTGAAGGTATGGGAAAGTATGGGAAATTATGGGAAAATATGGAAATGTATGAGAAAGTATGGAAAGGTATGGGAGGGTATGGGAAAGTATAGGTAATGTATGGGAAGTTATGGGAAGTTATGGGAAGTTATGGGAATGTAAGGAAATGTATGAGAATGTATTGGAAAGTATGGAAAAATATGGGAAAGCATGGGAATATATGGGAATGTATGGGAAGGTATGGGAAAGTATGGGATGGTATGTGAAATAATAGGTAAGGTATGGGAACCCATGGGAAGTTATGGGAAAAAAATATAAATGTTTGAGAAATTATAAGAAATTATGGGAAGATATGTGAAAGTATGGGAAGTTATGGGAAGGCATGAGAATATATGGGAAGGTATGGAAAGGTATGGGAAAGTATTGGAAGTTATGGGAAGGCATGGGAATATATGGAAAGGTATGGAAAGATATGCGAAAATATAAAAATGTATGTGAAAGTATGGGAAAGTATATGAAGTTATTGGAAAGTATGGGATGGTATGGGAAAGAATAGGTAAGTTATGAGAAGGTATGGGAAGTTATGGCAAAGTATGGAAATGTATGAACAAGTATGGGAAAGTATGGGAAGGTAAGAGGAATTATTGGAAGTTAGTGGAAGGTATGGCAAGATATGAGAAGATATGGGAAGGTTTGGAAACGTATAAAAAAGTATGGGGAAGTATGGGAAGGTATTGGAAAATATGGGAAGATATGGGAAGGCATGGGAAATATTGGGAAAGTATGGGAAGTTATGGGAAGGTATGGGAAGATATGATAAGGTATTGAAATGTATGAGAAAGTAGGGGAAGTATGGGAAGGTATGGGAATATATGGGAAGGTATGGAAAGGTATGGACAATTATGGGAAAATATGGAAATGTATGAGAAAGTATTGGAAAGTATGGGAACGAATGGGGAACTATAGGAGTTATGGGAAGGTATGAGAAGATATGAGAAGGTATGGGAAGGTATGGAAATTTATGAGAAAAAATTGGGAAGTATTGAAAGTTATGGGAAAGTATGGGAAGTTATGGCAAGGCATTTGAATATATGGAAAGGTATGGAAAGTTATGGGAAAATATGGAAATCTATGTGAAGGTATGGGAAAGTATTGGAAGGTATGGGAAGTTTAGGGAAGGTATGGGAAGATATGAGAAGGTATGTAAAGTCATGGGAATATATGGAAATGTATGTGAAAGTATGGGAATGTATGAGATAGTATGGGATGGTATGGGAAGAAATGGGAAGTTATGAGAAAGTATGGAAATTTATGAGAAATTATGGGAAAGTATGGGAAGGTATGGGGAAGTATTGGAAGTTATTGGAATGTATTGCAAGATATGAGAAGATATGGCAAGGTATGTAAAGGCATGGAAAGTTATGGGAAAATATGGAAAGGCATGAGAAAGTATGGGGAAGTATGGGAAGGTATGGGAAGTTATGGAAAAGGATGGAAATGTATAAAAAATTATTGGAAAGTATGGGAAGGTATGGGAAAGTATGTGAAGTTATGGGAAGGTATGGGAAGTTATGGGAAAGTATCGAAATGTATTAAATAGTATGGGAAAGTATGAGAAGGTATGAGGTATTGGAAGTTAGTGGAAGGTATGGCAAGATATGAGAAGATATGGGAAGGTTTGGAAACGTTTGAAAAAGTATGGGGAAGTATGGGAAGGTATTGGAAAATATGGGAAGATATGGGAAGGCATGGGAAATATTGGGAAAGTATGGGAAGTTATGGGAAGGTATGGGAAGATATGATAAGGTATTGAAATGTATGAGAAAGTAAGGGGAAGTATGGGAAGGTATGAGAAAGTATGGGAAGTTATGGGAAGGCATGAGAATATATGGGAAGGTATGGAAAGGTATGGACAATTATGGGAAAATATGGAAATGTATGTGAAAGTATGGGAAAGTATGGGAAGGTATGGGAAACTATGGGAAGGTATGGAAAATTATTGGAAAATATGGAAATGTATGAGAAAGTATTGGAAAGTATGGGAACGAATGGGGAACTATGGGAAGTTATCGGAAGGTATGAGAAGATATGAGAAGGTATGGGAAGGTATGGAAATTTATGAGAAAAAATTGGGAAGTATTGAAAGTTATGGGAAAGTATGGGAATTTATGGCAAGGCATTTGAATATATGGAAATGTATGGAAAGTTATGGGAAAATATGGAAATCTATGTGAAGGTATGGGAAAGTATTGGAAGGTATGGGAAGTTTAGGGAAGTTATGGGAAGATATGAGAAGGTAACCCCAGATTAGGATTTTAAAAAATTAAAATACATTAATTAATTATTTTTTTAAAAACAACAACTTAAATTGAGCCTCCTTTTAAACACTACTCAGTACTCTTTAAAATAAAAACAATTACAATGTACGTTTTTTTCACATTTTAACCTTTATTGATGACGGCTCTAC